>QBDW01005443.1:0-89660 GCA_003261595.1 Maconellicoccus hirsutus | reverse complement strand
TGACCTTGATCACGATTATTTTGATCACGACTGTTTCGACCACGATTATTTTGATCAGAACTACCACCTCGATTATTCCCGCGATAGCCTCTACCAGTACCACGATTAAAATTGTCACTTCTTCTATTATTATATGAAATATGAAAAGCAGTGTTATCTGGTTTACCATCTCGATTTAGAAAATCCGCATTTTCAGTTACTTTTTGTTTCAAATTTTCATAGGTCTTTTCAGCTGCCGGAAGTAGAGAAAACCAATTACGTACATGATTATAAGATCCTGGTAACGATGTCCTAAACTGAATTAATTCTTCCTGTTCGGATAACGATCCTCCTACAGCTCGATATTCTTCCGCGATACGCTCAAATTTTTCGATGTATTTCTTCATATTACCGCCTTCATGATATCTCATGGAATAGAATTGCGCTCGAAGTGCGTCTTGTCTACATCTGATTTTACGCAGTATAACGATCTCAACATCGTATAGGTTTGATATGCTGTAACACAATGTTTAACACGCACCAACACACGTGGCGATAACCGTTCCACAATGTAACACATGGCTTCGGCATTTTTCTTTCGAAAATTCTTATGGATTTCAGTTTTTCTTTCGGTTTCGGTAGCATTTCTAAATGCAATTTCTTCATCATTCGTTAAAATATAATCCTCTAAACCATCACGTGTAAGAGCATGTTTCAATCTTATTTCCCAATCATCAAAATTATTACCATCAAATATTGCCAGTTTTGGCACAAACGAATTATTACTTGATTCCATTCTTCTTCTAGGTTCAATTAACTCGTCGGATGCCGCAGTTACGCTTAGCTCCGGAATACGCTCGGGAATTGGATAATGAGTTGCAGTTACGCTTAACTCTCTCGATTCTTTACAACCACGTGGTGGATTTCTTCTAACGATATTAGGCGATTTCTGAGTTCCACCTCGACTTTTCTTTCGTTTGGACATTAACTACTTCGTCACTACGTAAGGTCGCGTAAAAAAACGAATTTTTTACCTCGGACGAAAATAATAAACATTTTCGACATTAAAAAAACCACGCTGCGATACCATAATGACTAAAAACGCAAAAACGTAGATTTCGCATCAATATTTATTGTACGACTGAACAGAAACGAAAACGCTCGCTTTCACGAGGACAAAAAAAAAACCACAGACAAAAACTTGAACATAGTAACTATAAGATATATGAGGAGTTGTTACAAAACCAAAATAAAGAAAACTCCAACACTTTCCATTCTTCCCCCACCCGTCACATCAGACATATCGTATTGCATGCATATCCGTGTCCGTTCATTATTTCAAATTCTCTATCTATTTTACCGACAATGATAATCAGTTAATTTCTTGATTCTTCATTACGGTCTACCCTTCCAGCATATTCTAACAAATATGAGTTGATATGTGTACTTGGCAAAAAACTGATAAATAACTCAAAAAACAGTGACGTCACCACCACTAACTGAATCCTGTTACGTTACGTTTACGTTATATACAGTATTGCATTGCAGTGCAATCAAAAATGGAAATGAAATTTCTCCTTTCAACTTCAAAAGCATATTATTTATTATTAATTTTTTTCTGGAATATTTTTCAAATTTTACGTCATTTAGAACAATTTAATATTGTAATTTAACTTAAAAAATACCGACATATCTCAAAAATATATTTTATATTTTTGTTTACTAAAAAAAAGAAAATCAAAAAACAGATATTGAATTAGAGGTTATCATTACTGAATAGAGAAATTTGGTTTACCTATAGAATAAGTAATTTTTGAATTTCGCGGAATTTCGTCATCTCGAAGGCTTTATCCACAGAAATAAAAACACTCATTTTCCATTCTGTTGAAGTAGAAGTAGAACGAAAAAGCTGTGTAAGATTTTCGCGGTAGTTTTGTACTGAAGTCTTTTACTGGTGGTCATAGTTCAAATTCGTGTTTAAGATTTACGTGGATGTTTGATTTTGTACGCTATTTAATTTACATTAATTCGTAAGAAACATAAATAATGTCGGATCAAGAAAACCCAGATGGTTCGCCGAGACCTAAACGTTCTCGGCTTTCTCAAAAGCCTTTTCAAATCCTATCCTTACCTAGGATACCTAGTCAAAGAGTAAGTGGCAGGACTAATTCTCAGCCACGGCCGGAGCCGGAATTAAATGAAGAGCAGCGAAAGGTATCTGCCCGAAGTAGAACCCAGCCTGTAGCGAAAAATCGCGAAACAAACGATGATTTTTCTGAAGTAAGAAAAACATTCCGAGCTCATAAATTATTACAATTCTTCATGTCGTTTTCTCTTTTTAGAGTTTCGCCGGTGTCGTTAAGAAGTTACAACTGACTAATTTCATGTGCCATGGTAACTTTGAAATAGAATTCAACCCGAAGATTAATTTCATCTCTGGGGTAAATGGTAGCGGCAAAAGTGCTATTCAAACTGGTATAGCAGTTGGACTCGGTGGTTCAGCATCGAAAACCAATAGAAGCTCTAAAATCGAAGGTTCTTTATTTTCAATTTATTGTGATTATAAGGTTTTTGAAGTAACCTTTCGTAATTTTATCACCTTGTAGGATTGATAAAGCACGGATGTCACGCGGGCAGCGTTACTGTCACATTGACGAATACCGGCTCAAATGCTTTTAAACCGGAAGAATATGGCCAAGAAATAAAAATCACTAGGAGTATAACTTCTAGTTCATCTAATTATCGTATATACAATCAATGGGGTAAGTATTATCTTTTTTTGATTTTTCTGCGTACTTTGTTTGTAAACAATGGTAATTTCAGGTAAATTAATGAGCAATAAAAAGCAAGAATTGGATTCTATTTTGTGCAAGTTCAAAATACAGCCAAATAATCCGGTCAGTATTCTGAACCAAGATATGGCGCGAAATTTTCTCAGTTCGAATAAACCAGAAAACAAGTACGCCATGTTTAAGAAAGCGACACTTTTGGATGAAGCGGAAGCTATGCTCAGTAATATCAATTCACTAATTAATCAGCAGAAAGAACGCATTGAATCGAAAGAAAGAGTAAGTATTTTTGTTAATTTCCTCCCTCCGAAACGATTGTATCTCACTTTTGTGATTAGGCTGAAAGGCAAATAGATAAGGAAATAGCAGCGATGACTCAGAAAATGCAAATGGTTGAACAACTGAGAGATGCGAAAAGACGAAGAGAGGAGTTGAAAGATGAATTCATATGGGCTGAGGTAAGTTACATACACAAGTTGCTTATTATTTTGGTACATGTTTATGTATAATTTACGCGTATTTTTCTAGGTTCATGTTCATCGTGAAGAGTTAAATAGGTTGGAAACGATATGTGAAGGCCACGAGAAAGTTAAAACTGAACTGCAATCAAAGGCTGATGATATACAAAAAGAAATTGACGAAAAACAGAAAAAAATCGAGTACGTTGATATCATATGGTTGAAATTTTTCGTGAAATTTTGTTTACATTATTGTCTTTGATGTCCGCAGAGAATTACTAGAAACATTATCTTCACTACAAAACGAAAGTCGTACCAAAGAAGAAACTATTCAGAAATACCGTTTGGATCATAGAGAGAAAAAAGCTCGTTATCATGAGAAATGCGAAGAATACCAAAGAATCTCTGCTACGATAAAATACAAGAAAGCCGATAAAGATCAAATTCAAGCTTCCCTCGATGACATAGAAAGGCGAGATATTTATAATCCCAATGATTTTTTTTCTTGTGCGTATTGTGAACTGTCATTATTTTATTTCAGAGAGGAAAACGAACATAAAAGCAGAAAAGAAGAAGCAGAAACGAAGATGGAGCAGTTAATGAACGAATGCAAAGAAAACGAAAGTAAAGTGAAAGTTTTGGAGCAAGAAATTTCCAGACTAAGAAATACTTGCGCTCAATACCACGACATGAAAAAAGAAAAAGAACGTCGTGTTTATGGATTGAATGAAGAAATAAGTAAGACTCGATGAAATTATAACTATCCTGGGTACGAAGAAGCTCACTTTGGTATTTCAGGAGCAAACGAGAGACAAATGAGTTCCTTGAAAGGTTCCGACGATTTATCGGTCTATAGTCAATGGATGCCCACCTTGGTGAGGAAAATCGACGAGGCTGTAAAACAAAGAAGGTTTTCTAAACCACCCAAAGGACCTCTTGGTAAATAAAGGTATTTTGGTTCTTTTATCATTATCTAATGGAATTCGTCTTTTAGGTCGATATATTAAAGTAAAAAACGATCAGTGGACGAATGCCATCGAGAATAATTTAGGTGGCTTACTTTCGTCGTTTTTCGTTAATAACGCCGCTGATCGTACTGAATTATATAAAATTATGGATCAAGTTATTGACGGACGAAAACCAACAGTACATTGCAGTCAGTTTCAAGAAAGGGTTCGTAAAATTTATTAATTTCTCGTTAATAACTACGGCGAAGTCACGTACGCGATTTTTCATAGGACCGAAATAACATGCTTCCGCAAATCGAAGCCAGAAACGGATCCTATTTGAATATGTATAGAGCGTTGAAAATCAGCGATCCGGTGGTTGCGAATTTCCTCATGGACATGAAATCTATCCATCAAATTTTACTTATCGAGGAAAACGCCGTTTGTCGTCAATTAATGTCCGGAAGAGAATGGGTGCCTAATTGTACAGCGATTATTAATAAAAACGCAGATTCGTACCTCGAAGGGTGTAGATATTACGCCAATATGAATCCATCACGCGCTAGACTGTTGCAGAAAAGCGTTGCTAGTCATATCAAGTAATTTGAAATTCACAATTAATAATTCAATTAGAAAAATCTACAATTTTTTCATCTTATGTAGCTCAATTAAAGAAGAAATTGCGGAAAAAAGAAACGCCATACTTACAGAGGAATCTGATTTGGTCACTCTGAATAAACAATTTGTAGAAATTCAGAATAAACTTGAAAATATGCAAAAAGAATCTCAGAAATACCAACAACTCATGTTCCGTTCCAATAGAGGTATCTCCGAATTGAAAAACATCGTTGATTTGGAATTACCATCTTTGCAAACTAAATTCGAGGAACTTAATAATATCGAAAAAGAGATTGTCCAGTTGGAAGAACGTAAAAAAGTAATCATTTTTTATACAAATTATTTCCTCAGAATTTCAAAATTTTTAATTACTTTTTTACATATTAGAAAGTAGCCGAAGAACAGAAATTATTCGCCGATGAAATGACTAAAACCAAAAAATTATTGGATAAATGCGGCATTGGTGATACGGCTTTTCAGCAGACTCAATTAAGTGTCAGTATAGATAATTTTCTTTAAATCAATGAAACCACGATTTCAAATTAATTTCCATTCTTAATTTTACGATCGTAGCAAGAAATAGAAAACACGAAAAGTCAAATGGAAGTATCTAAAAGACGCATAGAAGGTTACCTCAAGAAGATCGAAGAACAGAATATGAAACTGCGTAGTTTATGTGGTCGTCTTGAAGAAGCTCGAAAAAAAGCCGAAGAAAAATGTACCGAAGCTGCGGAATATTCGCAAGAACCCCAAGAAGCTCAAAGAAGGTGAAGTGACAATTTTTCATCTTACATTATCGTATATTTATTTATGATTGCGGTACGTAGACCCTTGCAAGAGGTGAAAGACGAGTTAAATAAATTGATGGTCTTTATCGAAGAAGCTGAAAAAACTTTGGGCACAGAGAGCTTGAATTTCGAGAAGGAATTCCTCAGTCGACAAATATCTCAAAGGAAATTCAAAAAGATGTTCACGGAATTGAAAAAAATGCACGATGTTGGTTGAATTTAAATCAATTGTTTTATTCCTTTATAAAAATATTAATTTTTTTCATTTTGTTGGCAGCAATACAAATCGATGTTTTTAGAACGTAAAGAAACAATCGAAAATTTGCGAGATTTATGCGCCAGCGTGATAGTAACGCAATTTGAAAAAGTCATCCAAAGCCGAAATTATCGCGTAATTTTCATGTTTTCTTTTTATCGTGTATATTGTTCAATCAATTTAAATTTTATGTAATTTTAGGGTAAACTGGTATTCGAACATGCTAAAGGGAAACTGGATATACAATTAGCACCGCCTGACAGCGGCGAAAATTTCATGAATACCGAGTCACTTTCCGGTGGAGAAAAATCAGTATCAACGGTTGCGTTCCTTATGGCTCTGTGGTCCAATATGGATTTACCTTTTTATTCGATGGATGAATACGACGTATTTATGGTAGATTGTGTTCGATTTTTTAGTCGAATGAGTCGAATGATTCTCTAATTTGAGGTTTTCGTTCAGGATGCGATTAATCGTCGTACTATTACCAAATTGTTAATTGATTTTGCTAAGAGTAAGAGTTCGCAACAGTTTTTATTCCTTACGCCATTGGATGTAAGTGTAGTCCCAACGGGTCCAGAAATTGCGCTTCATAGGTAAGGAGTGATTTTACCTTTCAATGAAATTATTCTTTTATGTATCAAATTTTTCGTGTTTGTTTTCAGAATCCGAAAAATTATGTGATTGCCTTTGAATTTTCTTGTTTTATGAATTATGTTGTCTTAGTGATTGAAAACTATACCTCGGTTCGGTGTTTTTTTTTTTTTTTGTACACTTGAACGTGATATTTTTCAAGTTTTTTCTTGTTATATTGCATAAGAATAAAATGGTTTTCTTCTTTTTCTTGATATTAATATAACGTAGTAATATCTCAGTTTCATTTGTAGATGTTATAAACTGGTTCGACATATGAAGTAATGCACAAGAAAGATAAAATAATGTTATCAGGATTTTTAAAAATAATAATACGACAATAAAAATATTTATTACACACACATACAATAAATATATACTCGTACGTTAAACGTACACATACTTATACCCTAGACCTCTTCAGTAAAGAACGATGAATTATTCAAACATAGATCATGGTCTTCATGAAGTTATCAAAGAATTGGAAAATTTTAAAAATTAAAAATTACTTAAACCAATAATATTTTACTGATTTTAAAACTCGAATAAGAAATGTAACAAAACCGGCGATTGAGTCAGCGACTCACATTTGCAAAACATACCACACAATGACAGAGATATAACTCAGTATTCCTTCAGATGAAGACATCAAATTCAACCGAAAAAAAAAAATCGGTAAAATAAATTTACTAATAGAAAATAGAGTTAAGAAAATTATAAATGATGTTGAACGTTTGTAAACTGGAAACACAAAAAGCTAACACGAAAAATTTACTAATTACAAAATGATAAAAATGAGAAGAAAATAGAAAAAGGACGCTACTTATCGCAGATTACGAATGCTCCTTTGCGTTTGAAATGCACGTTGACGAGTACTTTTAGGAATCACAATAATAGGTAACGTAATTGATAATTCGAATTCCATTAGGAATTCGAAAGTTGAGGTCATTCACAAATTCGGCAATGCCTGGTACAATACGCCGTCGCTTGGAGATCTTCGTCGCACCATATGATGATTATACCGTCAGTACAACCGGAGTATAATTCGTGTTGGAAGGGTTCGTAATAACAGCAATTAACATTGCTGAAATGTCCATTTAGGGTTTTTATCAATTTACCCGTCTCAACTTCGTAAACGTTGATGTTATCGTCGCACGGAATGTACATGTATTCCGGTGTGGTATATTTGGAGATATCAATTTGAATACTTTTTTTGGAAGCGTTTACAAAAGAAGGGTAATCTACTAATTCATTTCTGCCATCTAATGTGTCCCATAATCTAATTACGTTGTCGGTTCCGCAAGATATTAGTTTTAAACCACCTCTGACGAATTTGACTGAGTTCACAGCACCTGTATGCGCTGTGAAGTTATTTTTACACGGGTTACATGTATTGTTTTCTTTGGTATTGCATCGATTTAAACTCATTAAGCAACTTTTTGATGATCGGATATCCCATAGTAAGACTTTGTTATCGGAACCTCCGGTAACTAAGATGTGTTCTTCGAATGGTGACCAGTTACATGTTAAAACTTCACCTTGGTGGTGTTTCAGAGTATGCACGTTGGTGCCTGAATGCAATTCGAGGATGGATACTGAACCTTTGCTGCCACAAACTACATAATCGAGTAATTAATGAGAGAGTTAGATAATTATGGTAATACGAGTAATAATTTACCGGCAACGGTGCAATTTCTAGTACGTGCAGGCGAGAGATCAAAATTATATATTTTTCCGTCAAATCGTAACGTTTCGACGCATTCGAGGCAACTAGTATCCCATATTTTGAGAGTTTTATCGAATCCCCCTGAAACGAAGATACCGTTGTCGGTTGGAAACCATCTGACGCATTCGACGCTGTATCTATGGCCGTCTTTGTCAGCTTTCGTGCATTTCCATAAACGTTTACATTCGTATTCCAACGAAGTAGTTGTGTTTTTGATACCATGAAGTAATAGTGATCCGTTGCTACGACCGGATAGTAAACTAAGAGAGATCAATGTTAGTGAAGTGAAGTTTAAAGTGAATTTAACCATGTTATACTTACAATCTGCCTTCGCAGTTGTCTCCTTGTAAATGTTGTATGCTAACTGTGAAAGTGTCATCGGGTGAGATTCTCTTGAAATCGCTTACATCAAGGTGACTAGCGCGTTTTCTAATCAGAGCATTCGAAATAGCTGAAGGCTTTTCGATGCCAGCTTTTACATGTTCGACTATTTTATACATCTGTAGGTGTTGAATGATTTTTATTAAAATAAATACATATTTTAGAAATCATAAGCAAAAGATGTTTCAGTGTAAACGTTGATTTATGTTTTAGATTTCAGTATTCAATTGGGTTACAATTTTCTTACGTTATGGCATCGGAGTTCAAAGAATTAATTGATTTCGTGGGGCTGTGGGTTGTGATAATTCTTGTTTATTTTGATTATGAAAACAGGTTTTTAATGAAATCTAAATTTCTCTCGAGTTTTGAGTAATGATAGTATTTATCCATGAATTTATCATGGTGATTCAAAATATTTCCCGGTTTTATTTATTGTTAAATGATAAAAAATTCAATAAAATACATGAATTATGAAAAATTTAGAGGAAAAAGACACTATATTTACGAAAATGAAATGTTTCACGATGAAAAAATTTTTCATTAATCATTACTCATATGGTAACACTGAATGTTCTCGCATACCAAAATAATAAAAAACGCTTTCTGATTGGCTAAATCAATGTTACGCAAGAAGAATCAATGCGTGCGCATTGATAAAATAAACAATGATAGAAAATGAAAATAAATTGAAAAAATTTATCAATAAGCTGTTTAAGCTCGAGTCTACGGTCTATTAGTCTTGATTTTAATCATTATTGGTACGGTTTCACTATCGTTTCACATTTTCCTCAGTGCTTTTAAGTTTTCTAGTTACAACTTTCGTTATACTTTACGTTTCCGTATTTCACATCGTCAACATTTCTTCATGTAATCGTTAAGTTTCGTAATCACTTTTCTTTCGTTTTCTTTCGCGAATGGATTTAACTCATGGCAGTTTTCGAAGAAGTTCCTTCAAAAGATAAGCTGTTGGATGACTCAGCCAGATTATTTTGTACCATAACGAACTCGCGGATTACAGATGGCCATACGGTTGGTGTTATTCGAGATCTATCATTCGACTTATGCTATCACGTGAATTTTAATGGATTATTTTTATAGGAATATATACTCAGGGTACAGAGAGGTTACAATGAAGATCATCACTGGACCATTTTCCGCAGATATAGCGAATTTTTTGATTTACATAAAGATTTACGTGCAGCTTATTACGATATTAATCTTCCACCTAAGAAATTTTTTGGAAATCTTGACATGCAATTCATTAAAGAAAGACAACATAAATTACAGGTATTATTTACTCGAAACTTTTTTGAGAAAAAAAACTACTAGAATATTTATTTGCAGTCGTATATTAATAAAATATTGGAACACATAGTACTTTCTTCTTCGTTTTACGTTAAACGGTTCCTTGATCCTGACAACTATTATGCTTCAATTCAAGGTGAGAATGAATTTTTTATTTATCTTATCTTCCCATGAGACATTACACATAGTTAATGCCAACTTTGTACATCAATAAATTAACGAATCGATTGATATCTTCATTTTCTACCATTGAACGACAGATCCTCTTTGCAATCTAATCATTCACAAAAAAAGATCTTATCGGTAAACTTCATTTAATTATTCTCAGTTTTCGTTGTTGGTTACTCTTTTGTTTTGTAAATCGGATTATTTTTTAATTGCTTATAAAATGATTCGTTTCATTCATCAATTGTTAGTTATCGTTTTTTTACCCTTGATGCACGATGAATATAGAACTGTCGTTCTTATCAATTATTCTACAAATTACGGTTACAAAACAGCGGAAAATTTTGATTAATGATTTCACTATCAGTAACGTAACAAGAATGAGTAAAAATTTGCGATTGTTGTAATTATCATTAAACGAACGTTTTTTAAATTTCCCTACGGAATTTTTTAGTTTTCGTCACCTTTATTTCTTTTTAACGGAATTGTATGTTTTAGATAACGATGTTCAAGACGCTTCGATGGCTTTGCGTGGTAAAACCGATTTCCATTCGATGAAACCATTACCAAATATCGGATGGAGATTTAATAAGCAATTTTGCAACGTGAAAAAATTCAACGATTCGCGTAAATATATTCTAATGTGGATTAGCGACTACGGAATTCGAAGATGTTTGACTGATAAAGAATCCCAGTCGGCGTTTAAGATGTTGTTCGAATTATCGGTACGTTAGCGTGAGAAAGTAATTTGCATATCGTCATATTTCATGCAGCGGTTGTGTACTTGTTGAATGTGCAGTTTATATTCTTCACATGTTGATTCAACATCGTATTATGGTTTCGATGTACTTCGTGATATTTTGCTGAACTTTCAGAATGGTCTTTTATTTAATCAGCGGATACTACGATCAGCTTGATAAGCATTAATAGAAAGATAAGAAAACTGATACGTTACGTGGGATTTGTCGCGAAATCATATCTTTAAATTTCCACAGACGTAGTTTTTTAGAATTGAATTCGCTTATTTATCAATTTATGTTTTTCCGATGTGCCAGGAAATGAATCTATGTAATGGTAAAAATTTAATGAAACACCATCAACGTGAATTTACATATTCTTTCCGTTCACGTTAATGAACATGAGGTGAAAAATTTTCGAAATAATTTATCGAATGCTTTTTATTTTTTTCTATAAATATAATGATAAATAATTACCTTGAATGTTTTTCTAATAAAGCCGATTTTTTTTACAGCATCCTTACATTATGCCGATTGTAGCTGGTGATTGTTATTCAAAGGGCACATTAATAATTCGTTCCTGTTCACCAAAAGGTAGCTTAAGAGAATGGATTTGTCGTAAAACAGCCTTCGATCATTTTTTGGATAAATGTCGTCGATATCGTGATGAAAGTGTGATTATACCTTCAAATGAAGTTTCCACTATTTCAATCCAAGTATTAACGGCGTTAAGTTTTCTGCACAAGAAGAACATACCATATGGTGAATTGAAATTCTTTAATCGCCAATCACGAGTATACCTTGTAAATATGTGATTTCAATTTCGCAGGAAACCTTCACAGTGGAAATATCTTCATCGAAGATGAAGTTGCTAAAATATCAGAAATCGAAAATGGCATTTTAGGGTTACCGTCGTTTTATAAACGTTTCTTAATCGAGAATCGAAGAATACGTTCGATTCAAGATGTCGACGTGTATTGTTTCGGGCACGTTTTATACGAGATGGCGTTCGGTGAACGTTTAGATGCGTGTTTTTTCGAATCCGAGTTGTTAGATTGTTACGAAAATTTAAGTAAGTTCTCAATAAATGTTATAGTGACTTTTGCCGTCGATTTTGTAGCATATGACGTAATGCGTAGTTCAACTATGAAAAATATCACCTAATGATACCATTTTTATCTTTTTCAGGGCCAGTATTACGATTATTGTTATCGAGTTCTTTGGAAACGAAGTTACCAAGTGTACCAGAGCTTTTATCTTCAAATGCTTTCTGCTCCGGTTCATCGAGAATTAAATTCAATACACAACCGCGTTGTAAAATCACCTCGAATACTAAACAAATATTATTAAAATGTCAGAGTAACATAGAAGGCGGTCTATTAAAAGAACAAAACGAGGTAAATTTGAAGAAAAAAAATCCGTCAATTTGTTAAATTCACGACGAATTTACTATCGAATTATTTTCAGTTGAAAAGGCATAAAAAAAGGATGCGTTTATTAGAAGAAGTAGAAACTTCTGAGAAATTCGACTGCAGCATTAATATCGAAGAAAAACGAAAATCGGTAAATAATTCTGATCTTTTATACGAAATATATATAAGAATTCTAATTATTTATTTTGCTCGTAGAGAAAATCTAATCAAGCAAGCGCGAAAACTCGCGATAACGATCATTTTGAAAACTTGAGTAATTGCAGCGCTCGCACTTCATTGAGTACAGATTCTAGTTCGCCAAATTCAGGTTGGTTGGGCTATCAATTTTGCCATATTTACAATAGAAGCTTAATTTCAAGGTAGATGAAAAACAACGCTTGATGTTAAACGAGCTCAACAATGCTAACAGATGACGTCAAAAATTACCGCTGCATGAAATTATCATCGGTGTATGTTTCAATTAAACGGTATTGTTTCGAATTTTAACCAATTTTTTGTTTTTAGCCTGTGATAAAACCAACGAAACGAATTCCGTTGCGAAAAATACGATCGATTCGTCCGGTACGTCGCCTTCGGTCTCGGAATCTAGCAACAGATCGGCGTTTCTTCAATCGATCGTTAGCTTTAATAAAAACAAATTGAAGAAAACGAATTCTAACGCGTCGTAAATGTATCTCGGACTGACAAATTTTCATTTATTGGAATGTACTGTTTGCTCGTGAAAATAATCTTGGAAATGTCATAAGCGATGTTGCATCGTGTTGCGATGTCTCCTGTGAATTTCGGTTTTTCCGTGTAAAAAAAACGCGAATATCGTAGGTTTTCTTAGAGCTTAAAAAACGGTATTTTAAACGTTACCAAATGCATTTTTAAATTATTCTCATCTTACCATCAGTGAACCGAGGAATATTTTCATGTTATTCATCGGCATTAACCAGTTTTATATAATTTTATAATGAAATTAATTTTTTAATTACGTATTTTATCGGAATTATTCAATTTAATTGAATGATTAGAAGTTTATTATACTCTGTTATTTTTTTTAAAGGCATTAACGATCGTACAAATGTTTTTTTTCATGTAGTTCCTGATGGTAAACTTAATTTTTATTCTTGTTTTCCTTTTATATTCTTTTTTCTTGTTCGAATGCTGAATCGTTGCATTATGTCGAATTTTTTCTTTCATTTATATAAATATTAGGTTTTACGAAATGTTATTTATTGGTCTAGTCTTACCCAAATTTTCATATTGAAATTATATCGGTATTGATATTTTATCATGTTATATTGATCGTTAAACGTGCAATAGTTTTAGTATGTTTACGCTTGTCACATGTTAATTGTAAAGTTTAAAAGTTGGTACTTCTTAACGAGCTAATTTGTTGAAAATTTGTACTATTTTTGTTGCCTTGAAATATAGGAATTTTAATATCGTATCTTTCTATTCGTTTTCTTCGGTAACAAAATTTTATCCTAAAATAAAGGAAATTATCATAGGAAGGGAAGGAAGGATAGGTGGATATGCGTTTTTCTCACCTATATCATCATTTATTCGCCATTTGAAAACCGGGAGTCACCGGATAGCATGCCCGACCGATAACCGAAGCATCTGAGATCAATTTTCAATGGCTCCCGAATTTTTAACAGCGAATATACCATGATGTAGGTGAGAAAAGTAACGTTTTCCATCTTGGAATTTCATCCGTTTTATAAACATCATTTTGTTCGATATACACGAATGGAAGAATTACTTGTTTTAGCATTGTTTAAACGTGATCAGAAAGATTTCTTGAATCGTCTATGACGTCAGCAAATCGAGGTTGAACGTGTTTTCCGTATGTAGAAAGAAGAATTGAGTTAAATTTTTAATTATTATCGACGCATCGAACTTCGGCATGAAATTCACGTTGGGCAGGATTTTTTCCACTGAAATTGTGTGTTTTATTTCAGAGAAATGTGAGTAACTGAGGTGTGATACGAATTTTTTGTACAATTAATCATCGAATATTTGGAAAAATTGTTGTTTTAATTTCAATTGCTGATACGTCATGAATGTATTATCAGTTGCACGATCGCAAGATTGAGATTATGAAATTGTACTTTTATAGTACGAAAGCTTCACCAATTCATGTATTTCCCGAAATTGAAAATTCGTTTGAATATATTTTATCACCGGTGTAATACTAGAAGGTCACTGATATCACTAATTGATCAAAGAAACATTACTACCTAATTGCAAATGTATTAGTAAAGAGTTATTCCAAAGTACATTATCTACATTCATAAATTATTTTCTGAAGGAGAACTACCTGGAGAAGTGGAGATAAAACCCTATACGAGCGTTACCAAAATCCGGCGAAGTGTTCGCCATGTTTTCGGAAAATCGCTGAAAGTTTGTTAAAAGTTTACAGAAACTTCAGTATGGATTTCGATGCTGTGTTCCAGACCTGCTATTGTTTTACCAATGGAAAATGAAGCACGAAATCTCGAAATAATTAACGAAATTAATCGTATAATAATAAAAGTCATAAAGAGGTTTTTTACCCTTGAAATTCGGTTACGTAACATTGATCTACTTACTTGAACTCCATTTGATAACGACATTGACCGAGGTCAGTGCTGCGAAGGAAAATCACGTGCATGTTTGATTTTGACTTCTTGAGAATCCCTTACTCATTTTTATTTTTCAAAACCTATGCTAATTACGTTCTCGCAATCATGTTTGAAATAATTTCCGTCGAGAAAAACATAAATTAAAATGGTAATGAATTATAATTGCGTATTTGTTCATATGTCTCGTGGATTTAGTGTCGAATCTTTTCATAATTCGCTGTAATTCGCCATAGACGAAAATGAATATAAGAGATTAAGCTCGACAACATGATTTATTTACTTTATTATACATTTGTTGAAAATACTTGTGTAACTATTCAATTGAAAGATATCACGTCATTTAGACGAAATTTGCACTTCGTTTTACAATACAATTATAATAAAAAAGAGCAATAAATGCTTTCATATTATGCGCACATTTCTTTAAAAATAATACATCAATATTGTGCTAGGTATATACAAAACTAAAAATACTCTGTAATTGGCATAAAAAAATTATGTTCTGCGTGACAACACACGCTCAAATTAAATTGCCAACTTGGTAACTATTTCGTTTGATGATAGAAATGTCTACAATTACGTTTATTATTAACGAGCACAACAGCTTTCTTTTCAACTCATACCACTTAAATAAATACTTTAATTTTAATATATCAAATAACGAAATACAAACAATAGAAACACAAAAAAAACTTATTGAAATTTAATACCCTGGTAAAATTTAACAACACTTGTGTTATTATCCGTTGACCGTTGTAAATCTGAGAATGGAATTCGGTGATGACGAAATTTGGTACAGTACACGCATCACCATTTATGGGAAGATAACTGGAATTAAAATAATTTCATCGACGCTTTGAAATAATGTGATTTAAACGAATTGAAATAATGTGATGTTTGATATTGGGGAAATATTTTCGAAAAATATCTCCAGTCACTTCGATATATAAATACGAAGTACGAAAGTTACGAAGAAACTTGAACACATAGTTAATGGTTTCAAAAATTATCTAAATTACATTGAAATAGATAAATCAAGTTCATAGAACTTATAAGTATTTGCGATTTCTTGAAATCCTTTCGCATGTATAGGTAATTTGAGAATTACATCGTTAAATTATTTCACGTCCGCTTCAATCAAACGTCAATCGGTAAAATTTCGAAGTACTGCTTCAAAATCAGAACAATTTGATCCGGTTGTAAAATCGAATCAAGGTTTAATAACGACGCGTGCGCAATGCATTCGACAAAATTAACCTTAGAAGTAACGCGAGAACTGCTTATTATATCATTAAAAAACACGACTACTAGATCGTACAAAGCTGTTTTTGAAATTCAAAACGACAAAGCCATTAACACCGGTGAAAATTTCCATTTAACGTTGAAATGTCTTTGACACGTTGGAAAATAATGGTAATAACTCGGAAACATTAAAATAATGATAGCTTATTAAACAGTAATAAAGAATTAACAATAACCGAGTTCTCTTTTACAAAACTACACGTTTAAACCTAGAGAAATTTTACGAAGAAAAAACAATAAATAACTACCCTTACGTATCACCTTTACGGAACCCATAACCAAGTAAAAAGTAGCCGGTAAATTTCAATTTTTTTTGCTTTTTGAAATTTAAATGCAAATTACACTAACCAGTCTTTTATTTCTTAATTCATAAGCGGTAAAACGAAGAACATTGAAATGCCAATGGAAACTTTTCAAAAGCACGAAGAAATAAAAAGCGTGTAACGTTTTGAGCTTTGATTAAAAAGAGTAATCACGTGAAAGCGAGTAGAAGGCAATTTCAATGACCGTTGATACCACCGCATTCCACCATCAATTTAAAAATAAGACAATAGTTTTGAGTTGTTTAAAATAATTCGTAATATACTAAGATTCATTCGAAGAATATGAAAATTTACCGCTGATAAGCGGTTGGTTTTTTTGTCAAGAGTCACGATTTTTATGAAGTTCTTCAGTGGCTTCTTTTAATTTATATAATTCATTTTGAATTTTATCGGTAATCACTTTTCTAGCCAATTCATCAGATACTTTATCTTCCTTTAGTTTTAAAACCATATCTTTCAAGTCGATAGGTTCGCCTACGTTGATTGTTATTCGTTTACCAGTTCTTAAATAATATGGCGGGTAATTTGGAAGTACTTCTTCCATTCCTACATGCCAAACCGGGATGACAATTGGTATAACAGGACTTTCATGAATAATACGACCTATACCCCATTTCAAACGTAGAAATTCTTTCGTCATATTTACTCTGCCTTCTGGAAATACATGTAACCATTCGCCTTTGGCTAAAATCTCTATACAATAATCAACCGCCTCCTGAAATTATACTCGAGGTTTGAATGTATTCGTCGTTAATTAATATATTAGTTTTTACTTGAAAAACTCCTTTTCCTCGAACAACCGGAATGCATTGTCCTAACATGAAGAAATACGAATGAAAGGTATTGGTAAAACAGATATCATGCGCGGCCAAAGACCATCTCTTCCTTCGGGAAAATATAGTACGCCACTGCAACATAACTGATAAATTGAAAACAAGGTTAATACTATTAGACAGAACGCTACATCAATCCACGAGAGTTAACGAATGATTAAGTTTACGAAACACCTTACCCCATAATCCTGGGTCGTCAAAACACGAATGATGATTTGAAACTGTAATCAAGGGTACTGATAAAGGTCTTTTTTGCAGAGCATGATGCAGTTGCGCTGAATTATAAATTTTTGGTTTATTTAAAAACCCTGTGAAAGATTGATTAAATTAGATAATCGCGGATTGAAATAACGAAAATGTATAGAGGAAAAATTGTATCCTCGGGTTGACAAGGTGCAGATGTATGCACCGTTGAGATACTTGAAAATGCCATAAATTCCAGTAATTACCTCTGCGTGAAGGAATGATGAGGAGATGGAGAAATACTTACTTATGAAGAGTTTACTTAAACATCCTACAGCGGTTGCAGTCACCGAGCTGCAAATTTTCCATAGAAACTTAGGAATAGCTGGTTTACGTAGGGCTGGAATAATCCAGTCGATGTTGTAATCCATTTCACGAATTAAAAAGTGAAGATAAGCTAATGTGAAATTGTTCACCACATGATTGTTTCGCGCAGATTGTTTTCTACTCAACCGCAAAAATTACACGTTTTTTTGAAAATGAGTAGCACACTTCACTTCTGAAAATACATTGTGGTTTTTCGAAAACGTTAACCTTATCAATTTGATTCTGTGTCTGTGATATCAAATAGCACAGATTGTAATACGATAGAATTCGAAGGACGACCGGAATTAATTTTAATTTATTTTTTCGTCGCTAGAAACGCTTTGTTCGCGATGAGAGGAAAAAAATAGTAGGGGAAAAAAAACCAACAGACGGTTGCAACAGACGAAATGATTTGTTTGCTATGCTTTAAAAAAAAGGAGGATGGATAGAGGAGGAGTCAAGTAAGATCCAGCAAGAACATTGTCCACCTGTTGCGTTCTGCCTTCAGCCTTCAAACTCAGTGTATTATGGCGGATTGTCACTTGTGGTTTGTGTCAAGTTAATTCTTGAAATATCTGTGAAAAATCGCGATTCAATTTTGAAAATTCGTAACGTTGTGGTGCTCTCCTTTTTGAATGTGTTTTTCCTTCGAATTTTCTGTTTTTTTTTTTTAGAGGTATTACAAGTGAAGTGATGATTTCTTAATTTTACGTTCAATTTTGCACGTGGCTTCGTATTTCGTGTAACGTTTTTTTGCTAATTTTCGTAACGATTGTACTTAACGTACTTGTTAGTTCATGCCATGCTTTCAGAATTGTGCTTTTATAGTTTTCGTGTTGTTATTTTTACTTTTTCATAATGGAACCTGCCAGTGTAGATGATCCCACGAGGCGATGCATCAGATGCGCCGAATGCCCCGGATATGCTCAGCATTTTTGGAGGTAATATTCAATTGTTTTGGATTTTATTGTTTTAATCGCGTTTAAAATTTCGCCAATTTCGGTAATTTGAAATTTTTTTGAAGCAATTGTTGATATTGGAGCTTTGATGGGAGGAGGGGACATTGTGCTCGATTTCTTCGTGTCCTACTACAACGAAAAGTAGTAGTGGGGATGATACGCCGTAGCGTATTTACGATGAAGAACATGACGTGAAGGAGGAAGGAAGAGCTTTTGATGAAGAATTTTTTGGTGGATTAAGGGAAATTGATGTTACGGCGACGGCGGACTTTCAAGGGCGTTTTAAGGATGTCGCTACGAAGCTCGAGATTTGTTGGTGGGGAGGGGATGCATCGTTGAACGTTTTGCAATTTTCACGTGACGAGCGTTCAGGGTTTAACGCGCGTGCACTACCGGCACATGATCTTACTGATTATTCGTATGGCATCGCGTGTTTGAGATTTTCGTCCTACGGAAATACGTATATGACGACCTGTGTGCTTGTTTAGGGAAAAATTCTAAAAATTGATGTTATATTGTAAAACTATTTGATTTGTGATTTCCAAATTTTATCTTTACTGAATTTACTGAACCTCTAGCTGGAAAATTACCCCCGATTTTTGTGTAATCAAGCAAAACAACGAAATCGTGCTGCTATGAAAATTCCAATCGACCACTTTGCACAAATTCCCATCTAGATAAATTTAATTCTAATCAAATTCAACGTATTTAACGTCTCGTCAAATATGCACACCTCTTTGCGAACGGATGTAGTAATTACTCAACAATCGATTCCAGGTATCGTACGTGTATCTTATCTCGATCACAGAAAATTCATCGAGATTTCTCGAAGTTTTCTGTTGTTTTAAGGGCATATACCGATATTTAAAATAAGCCCCATTTGAATACATTTTTACCTGTTGTAATTTCCGCCTCATTTATTCAGCTTTCGCCGCATTAAAAAGTATTAAAAGCGAAGTCGAGTTTCGTGGTCTCGTGAACAAGAATTCATCTCACACGTATCTTTCTTAACGATCGGAATTATTTAGAAAAAATTTAGGCCACGGAAAAGAATAATGTTCCTTCGGTAATAAACTCTAGGTACATCTTCGTATACCTACTTTATACGAATATGTAGCTACTTGAATGTGAAGAGAGCATCAAATCATCTAAATTACATCTGAAATCTGATTGTTGGCTGATATATATTAACCACGCTCAAATGGATTTTTACTCGTTCGAGCGTAACAAGTTTCCTTCTTTTATTATGACTTTTAAACGTACTGCCGCCATTATTTGCTCTTCAACTCGTCGCTGTTTTATCTATGATCGAACGTTTAATTTTCGTTTATTAGACGCGAGACAAATAATTTGCGCGAGCGATGATTTTTTATTCGAGAATCGTTGAACTGTGGAGGAAAATGCCGTTGCGTGAGAATTTTCAAGATTTTTGGTAATTGATATTACTTCATCTGTTGAATGGAAATTAATTTACGTATTTTTCATTTTTTGAGATTTCTATGAAATGGAAGTCCGATTTGATTGCAAAGTCATATGAAAAATCTACCCAAAAACAACACTTGAGAACCCCTACCATCAATGGGTTAACAATGATAAAGCTACCTGTAGTTGCACATAAACGAAACATTTGTTTGAGCTGAATTAAAATAGAAAAGAGAAACAAAACTACCGAAGAATTCTTTTTATTCGATACAATCGTCACTGTGTTCGTATTAATAATCAGATAACGAAGCAAATAGTACCGTTGCCAACTTGTTCCAGTACCCGCCCATCATTTATACGATCTTTGATAATACGCTAATTATACGAGGTTCAGCTGTAAAAACGATAAATCGTATAGAAATTATATTTAAAATATATTCCGCGCGGTGAATTTATAGAGGTTTGTTTTTCCCCTTTGCCTCTTATGTTAATACGTATTTTATATATTGTGTAAAATAAAAATCCAGCCTCGTTGCTCAAAGGATGTAATAGTTATGACCATCTCCGCGAGCGTACTTTTCACCACCTTGTACCTTTCGGCGTTTCGTGGCCGTTTCCTTTCGGCTAACTTCATTAAGACGCTCGGTTTCTCGGTTTAATTAATAATTATCTTCGCCTTCTTACGGATTTCCGCAAGTTTCAGCTATTTTCCTTACAACCCTTCGACGGTTCTTGCCCATCGTATCAAATAGATGCCCGTAGTGTACGAAGCTTACATCTGAATGGCGACCAACATGAAAAATGAATCGTTAACCAAGTATTACATTTTTCATTTTAGCTGATACTGTCAAGTTTTCGGGTTAAATTTACGCGAATAAATTTACACCGGTGTGGATTTTCTTAATTAGACGGTGTGAAAAATTATTATCTCGGTTCACTCTTCGGGGCGTGTATCGTGTTTTATGTAAACGAACTTTACGTGTATATTCGCGCAATATCTATATTTTCTTATTTTGTATTCATTACGTAACTTTTAAAGCTTTTGTATGTCTCGTTAAGAATCTTCACTTTTGTTGCAACACTCGCTGAAATTTGATACAATAGAGGTAAATTTTGAATAGAAAATTCTTATACGTTATCGTGTTTCTTCGCGTCTCTGGAAATTTATATTTTCAGTTTGACGCAATTTTCACCGGGGAAATTCTCGACGCGGTTCTTTGTGGGGTTTTGCGCTTGAGTGGTAATTAAATTTACCAATTGTGAAACCGGTTCTTTAAAATGAGTTATTTTGGAAGAAATGAAAATTGGATTTAAGAAAAATGATATTCAATGTTTAAAGAAATGGGACTTATCAACGCTTAAAAAATGATAAAAATCACCGATAAATTTTTAAAAATTTTCGAAAATATTTAAAAGTGAGTTTTATTATGGGAAAATTTATCTTGATATTTTTATATTAGTTTTGGATTCGAATTGATATGATTTTTTTTTTTATATTTTCACTTTTTTACGAGAGTTTCATTTTAATAGAAAATTCACCTAAATATTTTTTCTTTGTCACTTCCTTACCGCAGTCGATTTTTCTCATCTGAGGTGCCATCATCAGTAGAGACGTGTTTTCGTACTCTTTAGATGTCATTTGATTCCATGTCATCGTTGGACAGTGATGAACGTGCCATATTATCGTGGTCATTTACAACAATTCCCTGTGTTTTGTCCTCAATTTAATCAAACATCATTTACATTGGAACCAGAAGGAGTAATTGGGTTGTCAACAATGTCAACATCATTATTTATTAGGGATATTGCAATAATACAGAAATGTATCCCCCCCACCATGGTCCTTCATCATCGAAGTACGTTCGAGTATTTCTGCTTTCCTTCGTGTCCCATTTTACTGATTATTCGTAGAAAAGTCGGGTACTAAATTTGTTATAATGGTAAGAGTGGAGGAGGGGGGGGGGACGCTGTGATTTTTACGTGTTTTGAAGTATAGAGATCACGTCTATACCATTGTACATGCTTATTGGTTTATGTATACTTTTTGCCTTCAATTAAACTCGAAAACTTCGAACGTTCAGGTGAAAGTGAATATGTCATAAGATAGAGGAAGTCGTGTAGTTTTGAGATTTTCAAATCGTACTCAAATTGGTGAAGTGGTTCTTGAGGTAATCGAATATTAATAAATTTATTAGCGCATTTCTTCTAAAAATTAGGAGAGTGTGGCTATTGTGGGTAAATTTTCACTAGAAATGACGAAGTACTAATATATTGAAAAGTTGATGAAACGTTTCTAGAGAACGTGACACGTGACAAAAAAGCGTGATGTAACAAAATGTGACATGGCTTAAAGCATGAATCAAAGTGTAATGTTACAAAAACGTGACTTTGCTAAACATGGCTTATTGAAATTGTATCATCTTATGGCGTGACATGTTGAAACTTCGAAAAACGTGCTAAACGTGATGTGATGTTACATGACTTTGATAATGTGACTTTTGTTGAACATGACGTAAATTCTGTTGAATATGACGTGACCTGATCTTGATAACGAGATTTTTGCTGAACGTGGCTTGTTGGAATTGTATTATTTCAAGGTATAACTTGAAGCGCGACTCAAAACGTATTATTACAAAACATGACCGTGTTAAACGTGACATGATGCGACATTGCTAAACGTGATGTGATGTTACATGACTTTGATAATGTGACTTTTGTTGAACATGACGTAAATTCTGTTGAATATGACGTGACCTGATCTTGATAACGAGATTTTTGCTGAACGTGGCTTGTTGGAATTGTATTATTTCAAGGTATAACTTGAAGCGCGACTCAAAACGTATTATTACAAAACATGACTGTGTTAAACGTGACATGATGCGACATTGCTAAACATGACGTGACGTCTGTTAAACGCGACGTGACTTTGATAACGTGCCTTTTGTTGAACATGACGTAACATGATTTTGTTGAACATGACTTGTGAGATATAACTTGAAGCGCGACTCAAAGCGTAATGTTTCAAAACATGATTTTGATAAACGTGACGCAACGAAATTGTATCATTTTATAACGTGACGCGTTGTAACTCTTGGTAAGGAAACGTACGAATACGAACAACAAAGCTGTGATTTATACATAACGCAACAAAAGTAAAATATTTATAATGTGTTGTGTTACTACTTTCTATACAAAAACGTGCTAAATGCTGTTAAACGATCGATTACGCATGGTATAACATTTTGATAACGTGACTTGAACTGACAATAAATTATACATATTATGTTTATGTACGTGACGTGCCGAGAGAGTTCAAAGCATGACACATGCTGATGAGAACGTGACGTAATAATTTGAAACTTTTCATAACATGACACAAAACGAGATGAGCAAGCGTGACGTCATTTTTGAAAAGTAGTATGGTAAATAAATTTAAGTAGAAATAATGCCGTGTAAATCGAAAAGTCGGTGATTTCACGCAAACTGCGTGAGTTTTTTTTAATGTTTATAAATGATTTTTTTTTATTGTTTATTATGATTTTTGATCATGTCTAGCAAAGAATCTCGTCGTTGTTGAATTTTTTCTACTAAAAAACCAACCTAAAAAAAAGACTACAAAGATGTGGAATTTTTTCCCACTGTAGGAATTCTTTGAAATCCTATTACGAGTTCATTTCGGATATTTCATTACGACTTTGATCATTTCGAGTTTTTCGATCGGACATGTTTAAACGTTGGTGCATTTTTTCGTTTTATTTTCCTCTACGAGAAATTTTCGTATGAACTAACAAAATTAAAAATTTCACTATTAAAGAGCAAAATGATTTTTTGCGCAAAGTTGAAAAGTTTTATCTCAGTTATCTCATCAGCTGTGCGTGACAAAGCAACGAAATCCATTTCGCCGACTAATGTGTATACTCTACACCTGGAGTGGATGCACCGTGTACATGTACAGCGTGCTTCAACATCAAACGAAACATCTTGCCCGGCTCTGGGAACGTGCTATTTAAACGTACGTCAAAGAAGGAAAAATATATTAAAAAACCAACTACAGCTTCATTCGGATTTTTCTATTCGAATAGAAGCAGACGGTAAATCTGGTACAGTGCTGACGATGTAATGCAACAGTATGAAATTTACGTACTCGTAAATCCACACACCGGTAACTAACTCCCACGTAAATCACTCCCGGTACAACCTACGACAATACGGTTTGAATAATAAACGAAAAAATATCGCACTTGTTCTTACGTGCCATTGTTATTCTGAGGCAGAAATTACCTAATGGGTTAGTTCTCTTGTTCGGTAAAATTCCGTAGGTTAATTAAACGGGAGTTTTTCGTGTGGTTATTGAGCAGAACGTTGGGGGAATGGGTGAGAATTTGGATGAGGCAGTTGGATTTTTGTCGTTGATATTCCATCGGTGCTAGTGATTTTTATCGATGAGGGTTTCAATTTTTGAGCTACTGTTTCAACTGAATCAGCGAAGTTGTTGGGCGGTTCACATTAAAGAGTTTTTCACCCCCTTGCCGATTCAACGTGTTATTCATGAAGAAAAGAGAACGATGGACCTAGCCCTTACTCAACGAGGTGGAATCATAAATAATAGCTCAATATATTTTCCAATATCTCAAGTACTTTCATGTGTTCGTAAAGTTGATTTCACTGAGCTCATACGAGATGAAGTCTTCGAGTCCTTTTTGCATAAAAAATTATTAATTTTCGAATTTCTCTTCAATAGAGAAACCATTATTAAAGCTATATACAATGATGAATAATTTCTACGATGAAGCAGGAATTTCGCCAAGCATTTAAAAGGCGTTCAAAGCTCTTGATTTTAATTCAATCGTTTATCTCTCCGTGACCATAAATCAATTCTTCGAGAAAATCTCAAAATGAAAAATTTGCTGGTATTTCGATTCAAAAGCCGAAATGAATAAAGCATAACGATCTCTTATACATTATCTCGATATTACAATACACCAGATCACCTACACAAACTCGATTTTATTCAACTGAAACGAAAAATACAAGACAAATGATTCAACCGGTACATCCCCACGTTAAATATACAGCGTGATAAACGAAAATAAAAATTCAATTTATCCATCGTCCGCATAACTTTCTCGACATTACCGGAATGTAAATATACCCCTTGTACATGAAAATATCCCCATAACTCGTTCGTCTACCGAAGTATATAATTTAAACTCCTCAATAATTTGGCACCGCTATCCAATGCTGCGTTCACAAAGACCTTTTCAAACAAATCTGAAAATTACTCCATTCTCGTGTATTATTAAATCGAATAACAGACGCGTTATTAATTACCGGTTAGCGGATTTTTTCCTTTTTTACCATCTTCACGTGCTTATCACTCACGTACTACGATTGGTTTGGTTGGTCATCGATTTTACTTTGTAATTTGATTAAATTCCATTTATCATGTTGCACGTAACGGTTACGAGGGTTTTTTCATTTTTGTCAATTTAACAATCTTCATTTTTCATTATCATTATAGACGAATACTAGCAACGCGTCGAATAATATGTAAATAAAAATGTGCATCGAAAACGGTAAAGAAAATAATGTATTTATAACATAATTTATGCCATCAACGAATGATTAAATATAGTATTCGAATAAAACATATATAACTCTGAAGTGATTTTTTTATTTATAATATTTCCTTATATACTATATTAGTAACATACGGAGAATTTTTTTGAGTTTTTATTTTAATTTGATCGAAATTTTTTGCTCTTGACATGGCAACATACAATTGCCCATGACTAAACACTGGTTCGGGTAGGTAATTCCTATCTTTTCAAAAGTTTGCCCTTGGGCCTTGTTGATGGTCATAGCAAACGCAATTTTTATCGGAAACTGTCTTCGTTTCAATTGAAATGGAAAAAAATTTTCTTTCGACGTTAAATCCATTCTCGGTAATAATATCATTTCGTCCTTTGCTTTACCGCTAATTACTCTTAATTTTATTGAATTTTGATGCAAACTTATTATTTCACATCTTGTTCCATTTATGAACCCCTTATTAATATTTAGATTTCTTATCAACAATGCTATTGTGCCAACTTTTAAAGTAAGGATGTGTGGTGGTAGACCGCTAACATCAATATTATTTAAAAATTCAGTGGGATATTGATAATAGTCCTCATTATTATCCGTTACAATTGTGTCTATGCTGGAATACGTTTTAGATTCACCAGGAAGCATTTCAACAATTTTATTGTTAAGTTCGTAACAATGTTCATTTTTTGGAGCCAATAATCATTTTTTTCGATTAGTGATATTGGTAATTCGACTTCATTTTCTGCTGTAGAAGGATATGTACCATTTCCTATTTGTAATAAAAAATTTGAGAAATCTTGAGCATTTTCCTCTGCTCTCATATTTTTTGTTAGTTTACGTTGTTGAAAATGTTTCCATGCAGGAGAAAATTTTATACAGCTTGATATTGTATTAAATCTGCTACTTCTAGGAACTACAGGAAAGGTTTGTCGGAAATCTCCTCCTAATACTATAATTTTATTACCAAATTCTTGTTTAGTTTGCATTATATCTTGTAATAAACGATTAATACACATCAGCGCGTTGTTTGGTATCGATTGATTCAGCACGAAATGACAGAATATTTCATGTTGAAACAGAGATATTTACTTGGATAGAAAATACGAAAATTTTTAGTCAGAGTGCACGTGGAGGGGTTATGGGTAATGCCCCCTTCATCTTGCTTGTCAATTTATAGTGTTGAATGAGTCTAATTCTGTAATAACAAATTTATGTTCGAGTTTAACCAATTCTCAAACTTTTCGTTTATACGTATACATGACTTCTAATTCTTTATAAGTATTATTGGATTCTGAGTTGGCTTGCTCATATGAAATAGATATAATCTTCTCTTCGGGAGGAGACGCTATTTTCTTTTCATATGCTTGATGATTAAAGTCTCATACTCAGCTAGTTCCTTTATGAAAAATTATAAAAACTACAATTAAAAGTAAAATAATGACATTAAGGACTTTGAGTCATTTGTTATTTTAGCAGCTATTCAATTGGCGACTAATAATTATTCCTTTTTCTCCAAGAATTATTAAATTATGAAGTATTTTTGTGCTAGAGAATCATGCGAACTGCACTTCCTCCATGATTTTCTCGTCAACGTTGCGTTCTAGGTTAGTAACGTTGATGACGTAATGTGTAGAGAATTTTACAAGGAATATTTTTTGTTATTATCAATTTTTTTGTAACTTCATTTTTTCACCCTTAAAATCCTCATAAGCAACTGGACGACTATTGGAAAATCTACAGACAAGCGTATTGGTTAAATCATGAAAAAAATCATTTAATCTGAGAACTCATCCATGCGACCTTTAACTAATCCAATATTTCAACATCGAATATACACGAGGGATTTGAGGGAAGAATGAAAAAAAAAATCCATCTCATGATGAAAATCCCACACAAAGAGAATTGATTGTACTTGTATAAGTGTATAACCGCATTAAATATAAAATCATCTAGCCGCCGTATAAACCGCGTTGGTACACTTCTTATTAGTTTGAAACTAGCTCGAATTACTTATATTTATACTCGGTAATAAGTTTTGAAAAGCCGAGCAGTATTCGCCGACAAGTACTTTCAAGTGCAACAGTATCATTGAGAATCGTCCAAGCGCGAAATCTGATTTTACTCTTGGTGTTGCATCTGTGTAAATTAATAATTCCTTTTTGTTGGGAGAATTTTCGAGAATACTGTAGCGTTGCAAAAAGGCTATGAATTTTTTTTTTCAATGTTGATATCGTGAATTGAGATGTTCATCGGTACTTATCAAGATTCCATCTGGGCTGAACTCAAACCTTGGATAGCTGGGACTAATTAGCAGATCGATGTGGTTGGAATAATTTGAAATCAACGACATACAAATAATTTTATCTTCCGCATCATCGATTTTGTTGAATTAAAGTATTTATAAATGAACAAAAATGAAAAACCATTACTTAACAATGGTGATGAATCGTCCATAATGAACGATAATCCTCTGATCATCTCATCAATACAACGGACATCAGCGCTCCAAGCGGATTAACAACGTGGTAATTCACGATGGTGGAAAATTTTCGAGCTGATACAAAAAACGATCGCGATTCCATAACTAGATACTGATTTGCGTCTTCACCAATCCAGCATCATTGATTTTTTTCAAGTACTTTAGTATAACAAGCAACTGTCTCGATTTTCCAAGTATTTCGCATGAGTATTCTACGTATCCGCATTTCAAACCAGTTTAATCTCAAACTATTGCCACTTGTTTTGCTGAACAAACAAGTCTTTATCTTTGGCCGAGACAAGACCAATCCGAACTCGGTCACATCGCCAATAATTATTACCGAACAATAAAACAATTTAGTATTACCATAATATTAATGCAAACGTGTACCTTGCCTTTATTATTTAACTTAGAACATCGTTGGTAGATTTATAGAGATACTTGGAGGAATATCGTGCAATGGAAATGCATCAGATGATGGCAATTAGTGGTAAAAATTACGCTAAATTGAATATATCGCTGGTAGCAATTAATGCGCGAGTAGTAGTAAAATGGTAACAAATTGAAGTCGTTTATCCATATTAGTAATCATAACCTTTGTAGAGTTTACTTTTAAAGCGTTGACGTTAATACGCGCACTTCCCTTTAAAAGCGTTTCCTTACTGCGATAAAATATTTTGCATTCTTGATTCGATTAGGTTTTTTTGCCCTTTCTATTCGGTCGATTTCTCGGCGTACAAGTCGCAAATTCCGTCGGTTTCCTTTTTAATTACCGGTCAAGAATTCGGTTCTTGTTAAGTGAAAAAAGTACCGTAGAGGTAATGTCGGGATTACGTTTGTCACACAAGTCACCGTATCGATGCGGAATCGTAAATTACATGCTTTGACGTGCCAGTTGACAGGTCGAATGGGTTCTATAGAAGTTTAGAGAGATGCTGCGGCGAAAGTAATCGCCATCGGGATGAAAGCCAGGAGTTGAGTTGGTATTTTTTCGGTGGTATTTTTTCAATCATTAAGATGAGGTCGAAATAAGAAATTGATTTAAGTCTTTTGATGGGTTTAGTTCCGATATTTTCATTTGTTACAATTTACGTTTTTAATTTTCGCAAACGTGATTTTCGACGTCTTGTCGAGTTGCAAAACTGTAACGAATCTTTACAAAAGCAACGCCATATCCGGAATACTAATTTAAAGATGAAGTATTATTTCGAAAAAGTAATTATTAAAGTTTGTGTGAAATTAAAATAAAAACGGGGTTATTGAGAAAAAAAGATAATTAGAAAAGTTTACTACGAAAGCTGTTGCCATTGAAAGCAAAGAGCGACGATAACTTAGGCGTACGACTGAAATAAGCGAGCATGAAGATACTTGTTTATTTGTGTATACAAGATGGTGAAATTTTAATAAAAAATTTCCGCTCGTATGAAAAATAACGAAGTCTTTTGAATTTAATTTACTCCGTGGCGCTTATCATTTGATACCATAGGTTCGAAAATTAGATCTTCCTCCGAGCTAACAAGTTGAAGCGTAAAATAACAATAGCGAAATTTGAAAAGTTTACGTGAAAAAATATCAAGTTTAGAGCGTCGGAGGGATTTTTCTTCTTTAGATTTCGTCTCGGCGCGAGCACCTGTTAATCCGGATTTCCATTTTAATCCGCAGTTGTGTGACCGTCTTCATAGTGCTTATGATTGGAATGTCGATTTTTAAACGAAATCGTGAATTTTCTTAGTCCTTCGAACGGTGGATTTTTTAGTTTGGATTAGTTGTGTTTGCAAATGCTTTGGTGTGATTTTGGTTCATGTTTTTTTGAAAGCGACGTTTTTCTATTTTTTTTTTTTCAATTTGAACGATATGTTTTGCTGGGAAATTGATTTGGATTTAGGTTCAAAGGTGTTTTGTAGTCTAGAGACGATTTTGAATTTTGAATGAATGATTTTTGTGTGCTAGTAAAGCTTTATGTTATGCGGGTTGCATATTCGTACTTTATCTAACTTGTTTTTATTTCATCTGTGATGTCGGTTTTCCGTCACTTTACAATTAGAAGTTTCCACAATTTGAGGAAACCGTTTGTAAATGCCGAGCTCGATCGGAAGCCATCGACAAATGTTATTATATTGTTGAAAAGAGGAAGAAATTCCACGAATTCGAAACATACAAAAAATCAGGGTATCTAACTTCGTTTTGAGGTATTTATAATGCAAAGTAGCAAAACATTAAAAGAAGCTGAAAATGAGCTAGACGAAAAGAGCTTCATAATCGTAAAAATGGTTAAAATGTAATTGTTTGTGTATCATAAAATAGGAAATTTAATTAAAATTTTCTAAAAACCTCCAGTTTTCGAAAAAAATTTCTAAACCTGCAGTTTTCTTAAATAAACGACCGAGTATTGCGAAGGAGGACTAGAGCTAAGCAGAATTTTTTCTGCAGTTTCCGCGCCACAACCAGAGTTAGAGTGAGTTTTGGAGCCGTCAGTATGTACAAATCTTCGATCATCATTACTAACAAAATGTCTCGGGTCGCCATCGCTATGATCTCTGCGCATTGGGTTATTCCAAATCAAAGGTCGATAATTTCAATTTTTTGTATTTTTCTCGTCATCCGTGGGTTTTATCGTAAAAGTAGTTTGATCGAAAATTATAGCTGATCAAATTATCTACAATTTTTGACTGAACTATTTTCAAGATAAAACCCACAAATGACCAGAAAAATAGTGAAAACCGAAATTGCAGACTTTTGACCTTGAATAACAGCAATAAAGACTTTTGATATTTTGTTGATAACGATGATCATCAGATTTGTACAAATTTCCAGCTTTCTGGGAACGTTTCAGGGAAGATGTCTAATTTGATAGGACTACAAGAGATTCTAGAGGGTTAAGACCCTCAAGAGGACCTGCGAATTTCGTATTTATCCTAAAGTGAAACATGTCAGAATGGCATTTAATTTTAGTTATTAACTTTATCTTCGCTTTTGCTTTTCTTTGCATTATAAAATGTTGGAACAACTCGTATTAGACTATTTCGTGGTTTTTTGTACATTCCCCAAAGAAACTAATTTTCGTTTAATTTCAAGTAATAGCTACTTCACGAGGCTGTGTATTGTGGTAATCAACAAATTGCCAATTTTTCATTCTCCCAGATGTGAAATAACCTTGAAAGCGTTATCTTTGCTCGGATCCGTCTCCGGAGTAATCGCATCATTAAAGGATTCTTTTACGTCGCGATTACTTCATTGTGAAATAAGAAATAAGTATTTAAAAAATAAATAACATTTTATCTGTTCTATTTCGGCGTCAAATACTCGGTCATTATAATCTCGTCGCTGTTCACGATAAATACTATGTAAAGAGATATGATAAAATCCAGAGAGAGCTTCGGGTGCATTTTACACGAGTTTTCGGATCATTTTACGAGTATTTGGTCGTAAAATTTCGAATAATTAAAATTCTCCGATCGAACGTTCTAAATTCTCTGGCAATTTAATCCTTTATTTTACGCGTATCGTGGCTACGGAGTAAGATAACGGTGTTCGATCGAGTTTAATAATGTTGCTAGGTTGTGCTATATACGACGTTAATTTAATAAAAAATACTACCTCGAGGAATATATTTGATGATATATGGTAGCTGTATAAATATTAGATTTACATTTGATTTATGCGTAAATTTTGATTAATTATTCTCGCAAGGTTAATTTTCAAACGGCGAATATTTACCGCAGTTATTTACCTGTATTTACCGTAAAGCTTATTTTTCTACGTTTATCTATTTGCTTCATTTTAAAGATCGCTATCGCTTTTTATCGACGCAAAATGTATCTTATTGTTTTTACTTATGAAATTCGAGACACGCGACAAGTTAGGTTGTGTTAAGGTTTTTCTGTATTTTTTTTCTCATTTTTGTATCGTTCATGTACTTGAGGTACAATACAAGATGAAGAGATACTTGGCAACGAAAAGCTTTTTATGGTGAATCAAGGTGTGGTCTAGTTTGGTAGCCTTGATAGTCGAGCATTTAAATTAAAATCACGTAGATATATGGATAAATTTTTAAAATGTAAAATTTGTTTGACATTCTTCATCGAAGATAAGACAACTACGAGGTTAAACCGGCAAGTATATTTGTAATATCAATGGTTAATTCGTTTGTTAAACATGCCCCTTCTAAGTCTCCAGCTCCAGCGCTTTCAAAGGAATCCTTCCAAGTACCCATAGTTTTTTTTCGTTTCCTCGAAAAACATATATGGAAATAATTCACGTAGGCGTTTGAACATCGGCAATCTCGTATATAACTTCTGGTTCACGAACTTAATGCAGCAGTTATCGTGATAAGGCGCGCGTACGTGATCACGATGATAAAGCGTTTTGGTATAATGTTTGGAAACAAGAGGTATCCATGGACCACAGGTGGCGAAGCTGGAGTTTTGTTTTATGTACGGTTCCAATTTTTACTTTCATTTTTATTTTTTAATCTTGTAAAGTACCCGACAATGTTTGCGTCATTGTCTCAATGCGGTACGACTGATTGCGTCGTGGAGGCAGCTGCGCGTCGAGCTTTTACCAAAACGGTGGAAAATTCCACCCTAGCGTCCCGGTGATGGATGGTGATGTAGTAGCGAGAAGAGAGAAGAGATAAGCGTGTCTACGTTCCATGCTGGAGGCCGGTATTTCGGAGATCAAGATTTGCTTTTTTCTAGGATTAGTACATTTAGTAGACGTGTGGGATGTGGTTTGCTTGGTCATGTGTAGGATTCTTTTGTTTTTTTCACGAAACCGGCGGAGGGAGAATTTGCGATTGGAGATTTTGCTTTGTTTTGTTGTAGGCGTAGGAGTTTCAAATGAGCGTTGCATTTGGTTTTGGTTCGTGGTTTGTATTGTTTTTCTGTCGGTAAATCGCAGGACGTAGACAGAATTTTGGTAAGCGGTGGGGGGGGACGACAATTTAGGTGAATTTTTCGCTTTGGGGAGGAGGGAGTAACCCAAATGTACCAAAATATTGAATTTGTGTCTGTAAGAAAATTCATCATATCGGTTTCAAAATCGTAGCTCTACAGGGGTGAGCAAGAGGGGAGCATGAATGCCTTCCAGTTTGAATTTTTCACTTTTATATCGAAATTCACAAGACCTAAATTCACAATGCTTACAAAAACCAAGAATTTCATGTAATTTACCCCTCCCCCTGTACCTATTTTATTTAAAAAAAAAAAGACATCCGTCGAATATGAAGTTTTATGACATGTGTTAAAGATGACACGCTTCTGTTTTTATGAAATGCTCATGTCGGGGTATCTTTGTGAGGGTTGGGGTGACTTGAGAAAAAAATTTTGGGAACAAAAGTTGTTGCAAATTGAACAAGGAACATTTTTTAATATGATAGTTTTTTCGTATCTTCTCAAATTTTCTCACAATTTCATCAAAGTGCGAGCATTGCGAAAAAGTAAAGTAGTTAGGATGTTTGTGTGAAGCTTGGGATGATTTGAAGGATAAATGTTTGGAATAAAAATTGTTAAAAATTTAAAAAGGAACATTGTATTGAAATTTTTTTTCATTTAACTTTTTTAGCTTTACATTTTAGGAGTTGGCCCCTGGCGGAAAATGAAAAAAAAAAACAATCTTATGATGAAAAAAATGTAAAAAGAAATCACTATGTTGAAATTTTGTTTGTGAAAAATTTTTCCAGGCTATATGAAATAATCGTAGGTCTTCAGAGGAGGAGCAAGAGGGGAACATGAATGCTTCCAAGTCTGAAAATTTTCGTTTTTGTGTCAATATTCATTATACCAAGTTCATGCTTCTTTCGTTCATACACAAATTACACTTTTCTGTCAAAAAATTACAGTTGCGACTATACCAGCTGTTTCGTTATTGGCGACATTTATCGATGTATTGAGCTGTTGACTTCGATGTCTCGTTTTAACGTGTCCCTCGACGATGAAACAATTCCAGTTATTTACATCAGCAAAAAAAAAATTCTACTTCACATCGCAAATGAAAAAATGAACTCCGTAATTTCTACCTGTTAATGCAGGATTTACAGGTGAATAAAGTATGGCCGCGAAGATCGCAACGAATTCATCTCGTATAAGTTCACAGATTAACGGAGGCGCCTAAACGTTTATGAACGATAATCGTGATCGGAAAGAAAACAAACTTGATTTTATGAACACTTGCTCGTTGAATTCAAGTTCATTATGAAATTTCTTCGCGAGGACGTGCGCGTGTTGGCCATATTTATCGAGATGATTAGTTTGTTAAAAGTATTTTTTTTAATCGATTATAAATTCATTTTCCACGTTTGATTGCAAACTAAAAGATACGATTTTCGCGTCGTTTTATCGTTTATAAATTAGATTAAGGCGGGAAAAAAATCGAGTTAGCGTTGTGAAATTAATTTCCATTATGGAAGTAATTTTTTTTATTTTGTGACGCGTTATCGAAGTTGTATAGACTTGGTGCGATACATTAAATGAATTTTTATCGATTATGTTCGCGAATTCTTTTCGATACGAGGTCTCATTATCGAAAACAATAGCGGAAATTTTTCGCATAGGGTATTTTTCATTTCATCGGCGTGAAATTGATTTTTATTCGAAGTGAAACCTACGCTGCTGATTCAGAGTCGGACATGTCAACTATTAATTTTTATTTGATTTATCATCGCGCGCTTAGCTGTGTTATAAGGCGAATTATACGTAAGTTGCGTCGTAACGCAGCACGAAATGGAAGAAGTACGAAGGGGGATGAGATAACGATGCATATGGAACTATGTTGGCATTATTCAACACCCGTGCAAGATACGCATTTCTTCGAATAAACCATCCAGTGGTGGGTTTTTCCTCGTGTTATCTTTGATTATGTACAATATTTAACATGTTGAGTCGTATGGTGATATTTCTGAACTCATTTATTCGTGCAAAATACTTAGTAACGAGTATGAGATCGATAGAGTATGTACATATGTACATGCATTTTCGATCTAATATGAAATTTTCCAAATGATCATTATTCATCGAAGTGTGTCGCGATTGAATCTCGGTCGTCATTAAGGTTCATTGTATGATCAATGGTACTCGGATTAATCGTGTCGGAGGTTGTAAATTAATGGTGATTTCTTAAATATGCTGCGTAGTGGAAGCGTTATTGCGATTGTGAAATGATTCGTTGGGAGTGTCAGTAACCTGAGGATATGCAGAAGGAGTCGTAATTCGGGCCAAATTTCGGACTCTGTTCGTTTTTCATTTCATGATCAAAGCGAGGTAAGTTTTCTTTTATTGTAGATGTTAGTAAAAGAGGATAGTTCTGCAGTGTCCTGAATCAAGTTATCACTTGTCGCCATTTTGATATTATTGTGCCATCGAGTTTCAAAATGTCAGCATCTTGAGTAAGTTGGGTAAAGAGAGATTATGTGAAAACTCGTTTTATTGTCGTTATCGCTGCATTTCCTTGTTCGAGCTTTTTTATGAGAGTTGGGACGACTTCGGTGTAAATTTTTCAGAATAGAACTTATTGAAAATTGAATTAACATTTTTTGTTTTTGTAATTTTTCAAATTTTATTTAAATTCCATATTTTTGTGATTGTGAAATAAATTACGGTGAAGTTTACGTGAAGAAATTGTCGATTGAATAGTGAATACTCATTTTCGATGTTGTCCCTGATTGGAATGGTCTTCAGAATTTGAGAAAGATGGCGCCACAAAAAAACAAAATTCAATTTTTCTGCTGAGAAAGTCGATTTGTTGTTTATTTTTAAGTCAAAATTTACCACTAAAAAATTACTTTATTTTCGTTCGTTATTATAACCAAAGTGCTGCAGAATTGCACTTATAAGTAGTTACCTATACACGTAATGAAAATCACACGATTCACAATCATTTTGAAATTTAGTTAAAAAAACGAATTAAAATTCGATTACAGATGAATTTATATTTTGTGAAAAAAAAATTCTATTCGATTTGTACAATGCGACGTAATCGACTTACGCTATTAATTTTTCTCCGCATCGTTAACTTTTCAACCGAGTTGGAACCTTTTACGAACTCGTTTTATTACATCGATACAAATCACCGTAGAAATTACCAACTGCCATTTTACGCCGATTATATTAAAAATTATTAATTAATTGGTCTCCGTTGCGTAGTGGTTTTTATATGATTATCGATATATAGCCTAGAATGCCCTCATGTTTGAGTACTCATTTCGTGGTATGTTTTTAGTGATGGTAATTATATAAAAAACAAACGTTATCTGCAACATATCAACGTTCATTAGTGTAGGACATTAATTTTTCTTTTTTTTTTGTAACGTAGACACGACGTTGGTATTTCTTCGTAAATACATTATAATATCAAAACCTTTAACAAATTATGGCGGCGGGTTGACTAGTATTTTGTATTTTTGGAGATATATCGCATTTCGCGAATTTTTCTTTTTTTTTCAACGTGATAAATTTAGTTATATTTTTTATAATTATCGATATTTCGAAATGAATTATTTCGGGTATGAAGATGCTTCGCAGGTGGCGGATTTCGTATTTGTATAATCTCAAAAGTAAAAATTATCCGACTGGTTCACATCGGCATCTCGCCGCGTGAATTTGCAAAAAATAAAAATTCAAGTTGTATAAAATCGTGCTCAATTATTATACTTGGGCGGCATGACTTCGAAGCTAAAAATAACGTTCGAGTACCGATTCTTTCATAATAATCCTAATAAAAGTTACACGAATACTAAACGTTGAAGTGGGGGTAAAAATGCACAAAAACTCATCGTATAGTTTTTAATTCTCGTTTGTAAAAAAAAGAAAAGGAAAAAACCAAGCCTCGGCGGACGAAGAGTAAATAAAAACATTGTATACAATCAAACCACGAATAGATTCGTCACGATACGTTGGAATTTTCGAGCCGAATGCCGCAATAAAAATACCTCGCTGAAAAATCTCCGAATGGATACGCGATCATCGTATAGCACCTTGGCCGAGAGAATCGTGGGAACGTATCTGAAAAATCCTCCTAACACGCTCTCGTTCTAGTCTTCTCGTCTCGAGCGGTTTCGAGCAACGTGATGGACAATTACTAGATAATTTTCACTGTCACGTTATACGAGCTGCATGATTTTTTCAAGAGGCTTCGCCGACGGATGTACCGAGAATACGAGGAAAAGTGCCCTGAGAAAAGCAGCTGGAAAAGGTTCGTTGGGGTTAGAAGTGTCAAAACTTCGCCGATCGTTTAATTCCGGCTGCTTAATGTGTTTTTGTACATTGTCCAAACACGTATTCGTTCAAAATGACAGTCGATTAATGAGTAAATTTTTCTGTCACGCAAACTAGTTTTTTTTTATTGGAACCGAAAACACGCTCGTATGTTTCTTTCATTCTCGTCGAAAAATCTTCCCTCCTGTATTCCAAAAGATTAATGAAATATCGGCGCCGATCCGTGTATTCTACATACGTAAAGCTAATAAATTCGCAGCATAGCTTGCAGATACCGCAACACGAGATAAATGTGCCACCTGATATTCTTATGTAAGACTGGCGCGTCTTTAATATTCTCTTTATATTCATCGACGTCTCTTCGTAGTCTTGAGTAAATACCACCTAAAGAAATGTCGACTCGTCAGATTTAATTTTTGTATATTTTTCCCTCGTATTCGCGTGCAATCGCGTTCGTGTATAAGATGCGATTGCTTTTTCGAAAAAGTGCAAGAAGAGAGGAATTTTCTCATTTCTTTTCCAGGCAAGTCCAAGTGTTCGTGTGTACTGATTGGAAAAAATACCGTAGTTGTGATTCATTTTCTAGCGTTTTTTTTAGCCGGATTTTCCTCTCGAAATGGAAAAAATCGTACTATTTCTGACATTTTCATGTACTCGCTATGACACACAAAATCGAAAATTATCACGAAATTATTTAATTCATCAATATAGTTGTTAAAAACAAATGAAACATGGAGTATCAGCTTGCGTACAAGTTCGCAACACAATATGATATTTTCATGCCACTCCGCTACAATGATGTTCATCAGAAGATGTAGACGTCACGTGTCACTCAACCATGCCACATCACCATGATACTGACTTAACACGGTATAGTATATCACTTATGATCATGATACGTCATCATAACAATCACTTGTCACCTACAAGTTGTTATGGTAACATAAAAGTACCAAGAATCACTCATGAGCATGACGTGATTCATGATATTTTCATGTTATCGTGACGATTCGTGGATGATGGTCATTGTAATGATGACATATCATGATCATGCGTGATATAGTACAACATAACGAGTCATTATCGTGGTGACATGTTTATGGTTATGATTTACATGTGATACTTGTTATGATTAACGTCATTGGAAAGGTCAATTGTCATGATCATGAGTGGCATATTGATCAAGTCTTGGTAATATGACGTCATGGTGACCTGAATAATGACGTATTATAGTAATATATCGTTACGTTTTCATGGTATGACATGTGATGACAAGTCAGGTGATTATTTTTTCCATTAAATGAACGATGTTTTGATCAAGGTCATGAAATAGGATTCAAGATTAGCTCCATGTTGGTGATAATTTGATTCGTTTTGTAACTTAACTTTGGAGTCAGATAAGTTGTTGAAATGTATTAAACAGAATCTGCATGGGTAATTAGCGCGTTACGATTCCGAAAAATCGGAGAGGTTATGAAGACCCAAATTGTCTCCAAGAATCATAATAAGTTGAAAAAAATATCCTTAGATTCGCTCCATACTGAAATTATCAAATGAAATTTGCACCACTTTTTTTTTAATACTTGAAATATTCAATTTAGAAAATAAATTACTTTTTTTCAATTTCATGGTGAAAATGGTTGCAATGGCTCAATGTTGAGTTAGACATCTTTTTTTCCTTGATAAAAAACGAAATTCATCGTTATCGATCCACTTTTAAATTAAAAAATTGCGATTTGTTCAATGTTTTTAGACTTGATAAAAACTTTCCATCTCAAAATGAATTGATAAAAGCCAATTTGATTTCTTATTGAAGGTAATGATGTCCAATTCAACATTACTCAAGCCATTACTGCCACTTTTACCATAAAACTGAAGAAAAGTAATTAATTATTTATTTTTTTTTTCCCAAAAAGCAATTTACTAGTGAAGGGTGTACAATTTTTATTCTAGATCCCTCCAGTACCCAAAATTAGGTGAAGCGGAGGGGCCGGCTCTCTACTAACAGTAAAAAATAAACGACATTAACAAAAAATATATATATATTAAAAGTGAAGAAAAAAAAAGAAAAAACGAAAAAAAAACAAAGTAAAATATAGCAGAGAAAAATAAACAAGTAAATAAATAAAAACATCACTAGCGGGCGACGGTGAAAGACAAGGCAACCAAGAATAAAAAAAAAAGGGGGAGAATATATTCATAAACGCTCGCTACAGCCTTATTCATTTTTCCCCGGGGTGGTACTTTTTGCACGGAAAATTTGCTAACATTGGCAGTTTCAACTTCGTATCAAAATACCATAAACATAGGAGCGCTAGTGTCACATTTCTTCTCAAATTAGTATCGAAATTTGGGTAAATTTTTTTCTCGAATTACAATGCCTGGATTTTGTTGAAATTTCAACTTGTAAGTTGAACTGTTATCCAAATCCTTGCATCATGATACGAAATAAAACAAATTTTACGTAATATTTGTAATAAAAAACGCATTAAAAAATTTCAATAAACCATGAATCCGAATTACTTCAGCAAAACGAAACCATTAAGGGTAAATCTCTTATCTATTAAACGCATTCGGTCGAACGAATCTCAATTTAATTTTCCCTCAGTTTTGCGCTATATTTTGAACATCTTCGATTAAGTATTTCTTAATTAATCGGTTTTCGCGTATTTTTAAACGCTTCTACTACGACAATTTCCCAATTACTATAATGAGACTAAGGTTCGATAAAACACCGATGAAAAATCGGCTACAAGATGAAATTTCTTGCGTTATCGGCGGTGAAATTTTAAAACGTTATAATGAATCCATTATGCAAATATTTTTTCCTACACTTTGACTAAATGGTCGCGTTTAAGTGCTTCTAAATGACTCGGTTAAGGCGGATAATAAATAGTTTTGACATTCGTTCGCCAGCACGGTTGATTAAATTACACGCTACAAACACACCGAACTACTTAATCATCTTTCGATTTAATCGCATCTTCGTACACGCGAAATTTCCTTGAGTGCTTTCGGAAGCTTTGAATTTCTAAATACGCCTATTTTTCTCACTCGGAAGTTTGTCGATGATACGCGGAAGCCGACAGATATTCCGTTTGATTTTACCAATTATACGATATTGCGTGCTAAGAAACTGGTAACACCGAGTACACCTTACGGTGTACATATGTAATCATAAATATCATACTAGCTTGGATATCTTCATGAAGTTGGGCTGAAGTAGACGTCTAGATTACGATAAACAGTATTTCTCGGTCACGATTTTTCGTGATTTTCAACACCCTTTTGAAGTATTCAAAACAGTTTTTTCATTTAAGAGTCGACTTGTGTGAAAAGTCTTTTTACCGGGGTTCCTTCGTAGCTCCTTTTATCCTTCGTTGTAAATTTAATTGCGCCTCGAGACCGTAGTTGTTTTCTTTTATCTTCGTACAATGCTTTGAGCGAGAAATTTTTTTCGGCGCTCGAAGATTAATTTTGTTACATTATTCATTTAACGGGCTTTTATACATCGGTAAGGTACTTCGCGAGTTTGCTATATACACCGTTCAAGTGCTACGTAACTACGTATATACCCTAAGTATAAATCCAATTACCAGCGTAGGTTGTAAGTATACCTCGTACAGACATTGTTTTATGTAGATAAAAAAAGCGAAATCTCCGCTGTAAGCGTGTTGCATGCGAGTAATTGTTTTTTTATCACGATAACAAACCATTATTACGATCCTCTTGCTGTTGCGAATATGCGTGGATGACAACGTCGAGCTTTTTTACGTATTTTTTTAATAATTGGTCGATATACGGTGCAACGTATATGGTTTATCTGCAGGGTGTGCCAGTCATGTAGAAACACGAACCTGCTAAGGCAAATTATCGAATGGTGTGAGATGTCGGTTCTTCTTGTCCCGCGGTATCGTGAATTCTTACCACGTTCATGTAAATCTTATCGTTTATCTTTTTTCGATATCGGTATTCCACGAAGTCCCTTCAAGATGTAAAATTAAAAGACCTCGAATTTTATTAGAATTTTGGCCGAATATTAATAAAGATCAGATATTACTCTCGTTAACGTCACCTTTCTAGATGGTTTATCACCGAGGAAGATTCTCTTCGGTGAATGGCACAAGCCAGCGATAAACGAACTAGCTTTTAATCTTGATCGATGACGAACACGTACTATGTTCGTCAAATAAACCATTGTCATCGATTTGCCTCTTGGAAATTTAACCAAGAGACAAAGCGACGTTAGTGTTCACTTTCCAATGGGATTTTTATTCTTTTAAACGAAAAGAGGACAAGCGATTGTTTAACACGTGGTTTTATTCATTTTTTCCTAGTTCGATCGACTCGATAAGAGAATTTAATGTTGATTAGTTTAGTTGATATGGTCGGGAGTGAAATTTTCAGTATTTTTATGCGATCGAAGAACACAATGTGAAATAAATCAGTCAATGAGGAAAGAACTACTTTTGATGGGAAATTTTTGATGACGTCATTGGTGGAGTCAACATTTCCTAACTAAGGTATGGCATCATCTGTTGGAGAAAATCAACTTTTTGTGTCTATTTGGCTTTCATACTCAATTGCAAAACTGAAAACGCAAAGAAATTGGGTTTGTAATAGTTACTCAATCAAATGCAGAAAAACTGTTCCTTCAAGTTGCAGTTTTTCAATGAATCGGCTGATTCCTTTGGTTGTTATCGTTGACAGACCTAATTTATCAATGAACTCAGCCATCAAATCCACATAACCCCGTTAATTTCCATAGAAATCTCGAAAGATCGTCAAAGAAGCACGATGCCACGCATACGAGGCGATCTTAGTTTATCAATATTGTTCGTTCGAACCATACTCAACACCTATGAACACCTCGACGTACGTTGACACTGATGCCGGCTTCGGCAGCGAATCGCGGTATCACAAGAAACGTGTATTGAAAAAGAAGAAAAAAAATCTGTATTCTTCGTTGGCGGAAGACGGCGTCAATGCGGAAGATGAAGAAGATGGCATCATCGTTACCGAAGACGATATAATATCTCCGCACAAAACCACCGCTCAGATTATCACGATGGTCGGTACGGATGGCTCGAGTAAACCCAAACCGCCGCCGGTCTCTAAATGTAATCTTTTGGAAACAATGGTTATTCGGCCGTTGTACAGGAGGACGATGACGTTTCAGTCGTTTCATTTGCCCACGAAACCGCGAATGGATTTATCGCATTCGGCCAAACTGGAGATGAGGAAGTCGCATACGAAGGAGATGCGAAGGAACAAAAATGTCTTACGGAAGTTACCCCTGTATCGTATGAAGAACGATTTAAAACGTAAATTGCACAAATTGGAGAGGAAGTTGAGTCGTATCAAAAGAGACGAATTGGTTAAGAAGTTATCAGCGAGGCCGCCTTCGCCACAGGTCGTCAAAACGCCTACTCATATATCCGGCTTGATATCTCAGATACGAAACCCAACTAGTAAAAGTAAATCGGGCTCTAGGAGCGCCAGCACGAACCGTAGACAGTATTCTTCCAGGGAGTTAATTCAGAAGATATCAGAGAGTTCGCAGGATTTACAAAAGCTCGAGTTGGAGTTATCCCTGCGTCGAGAACATAGCAAGTCGAGAACAGCCTCGAGTAAAGGGAGCCCGAAATCTGTCTACGAACAGTCGCCATTACGACAAGAAGAGGAAGAAGAAATCGTCGAACCTCAACAAGCCGCCGACGACGAAGGTGGTAAACCTCCTCCTAAAGGGCCCAAGAAGAGGGTTGCCGTTGGTAGTAGACGTAAAAAACCCGAAGTTGTTATTAAAAAGAAGAAAAGGAAGAGGATAAGGAAACCAAAAAAACAAAAGGCTAACTTGAGAGGATTCAAGCAGGAAGTACCAATCGAAGGGATTGATTATAAAATGGAAATATTCCTCGAACCTGAATTAATAGCTAGGACTAGAACTGGCAATATTGATTTTCACAAAGATCCCAATTTCGTCGTCAAGACCACCAAAGCGTCCGATCTTCGGGATGAATTTGCCTCATATTGCGGTCAAAGGAAGTTCATAAAGAATTGGTTGTTTCAGGTGTAAATTAAAGCTTTGGTTTGTAGTGGTGTTTCAATTGTGAATCGGAACTAACTCGAGGCTTCTCAGTGAAACGGACATCTTTGGTTATTGGTGCATCTGACGTGTCTGAATAGGATGATTGCTCGTGTACACCTATGAATGAACTGTAGCGAATTTTCTAACTATATCATACGAAGATACTTATCCCTGGAAGGTGGTATTTTGTTGAATTTGTGTACGGATACGTTGCCTAGTCGGATATAGGAGGAAAACCCGGTAGTTTATTTTATAGCCAATAGTGTCTAATTTTAATTCAATATTTATGAAAATCGTCTGTATACGGATTGTAAGAATGCAAGTGCACGTATATTATTCTGTGGTATTTATCCCAGGTACATGAGGTCGTTTATGGGCACGCCATCGCATATACATATATATTTATGAAATTACACAATTAATTGAAATAACGCATTATAGTAAAACGTGCGGCAAGGCGGTGGTCATCCGGGCTATACGAATCGTATTGAAATATTTATTAATGCGGCTTTTTATATGCATATGGGTGGAATTTAACGTCAGCAAGGTAAATAATTTACAAACATTAGCAAGTTGAAAATCGTATACTTGGAAATTAACTTTAGGCGTTTTAACGCATATTTAGCTTGTAATCATGCTCGGCCGTGTTATTCACGATAGACGCAAGTTCGCGGGGCCGGATTAATAATCTAATAATTCGAAATTACCGCGTTTAGGTATTTTAAAACTGAAATCCGAGTTTCGTGCAGAGGGAGGAAAAAAGCTATATAGGTGATGCGGCTGCTGGGCTGTCTGCTTAATGCGGTTCCGGTTTTTATTGTAAACCCATTAAATGATTTAACAGTCCGAGATCGAAATTTTAACGGCGGTTTGGTCGTATTTTTGGCGTGTAACGTTTACCGGAGCTATTTATGGTAAATGTGTGTCTTTCGTATCAACATATGATTTTAATACCGTTATAAAATTGTTAAGAGTTATGTTTTCATGTGCGAAATTCGGGTTAGAAAGGGAAATTTTTATGGAGCTGAAATACGCCAGGAATAGTTTTCAGAATTATTTGAGGAGAAATCACGCATCTGTGTAATTTTTTTTGGTGTAATGTTGGAATGTTACCAGGTGAAGCGAGTTGACCCCCCTTCTCTTCCTTATTTCTTACTGGGCATGTGTTGTTAATCAGGTGGTAGTGCAATTTACATTCGTCATTTTTTGTTTCACTTGTAAATTTTTATTGAAGAAACGTTCAAAAATGAAATATTGGGATTTCTTACATTTTTTGACCTCTTGGAATTTTTTTTTTGAAAATTACAGAAAAAAAGCGATTTTTTAATATGTTATATGTTGGGAGTTATAGACGTTATACCTAAGTCAAGACATCCAACTATCCGCCATATTGCCAAAATTTCATTAGTAGGGACATTTGTTCACAGTGGAGTGCGTTCTAATCGTATTTCTCAATCTGGCAATTCAGAATAACAGCAAGTCCGGCATCAGACAAACACCATCTACATGGAACGTTTTGAATTGAACGCCTTTTTTTTTTTTTTAACCCAACTGACCCTACCATGCCTGAACGCGTATGATAACGTTATGCAACGTTTGAAAACGCGACCGCAGCGCTGCGAAGAGCACCCGGCGTGAGCAAATGTCCCAACTAAGTCTAAAGCCACCGTTTCCTTTCCCTTCTATCTGCAGTTGGATGCCTTAACTTCGGTCTAGTGTCTATAGCTGGAGTATACAAAATCGAAAAAATGAAAATAAAAAGCTGTTACCTTGAGCATAAAATATGAATTACCAAAGGACTAGTCATGATCACAAAATTCATCATGAGAAATAAAACGCTTGATAACTACAACTGCATCAGACATATTGACTGATCAAAAGCTAGCACAGAAGTGACTGGTCTGGCTGAGAACCTGCGAAAGTAAGTGATGGCTCCGCCCATTGATAGGGGAACGTGTTTCCCCTCCAGTAGGCACCCAGCCAGACCGTTTCGTTGGCAGTGTTGCCAATATGGACGTTTCTGTTCTTTCTAAAGAAATCTAATTGATCATTTTTTCGTAGCTGCAACACAGAAATTATTTTTTTTACAATTTTAATTTTACAAATGGTTCGGAATGGCTGATTCTGCGGTGTAGATATGTTGCTTGGTTGATTTGTGTTGATTAATATGGCAATACTGATTTTTTTACCGTGTGCAAATATCTTTGATGAATGCAAAAAAATGAAATGAAATTAGAAAAAAATTTCGAATCTCATATACTGATTTTAGCATCGTTTTTCGCCCCAAAAATTCTCACTTTTCAGTTTTTTGGAAAATTTTAAAATATATGGTTTTGTTGATCTTTGCATAATGCTTATTAAAAAAAAACGTTCAGCTTCATCGATGATGATTATTCACTTCTTTGAAACAGCCAAAGCAATTTTAAAAATTGATGTCAGTAGCACGGGTTGCAAGCGTTGCATAATGATTCGACCAATTGATCATATATTTAAAAAACACCATTATTCGAATATTTGGCACGGAATCGCTCATAATCAAAAATTATATCATCGATACATCGACCTAGATGACTTCTTCGTTCTTCTCAACTACACTTTCTCATCTTTATTTCATCGTAAATTTATTCGCTTCATTCGAAACCATCGAGCTTCCTTTCCCTTCCGAAAATGAGCCACCTAAGGAACAAAATTCCGAGCTCGTTTTCGCGTTAAAACTCTTTTATTACAACTGAAACAGATTTCGCTAAACCAGAAGCATAAAACGGTCGAGGTTATTATCGTTAAAAATAATCAGATAATCATTTCGCCCGATCTTCCGATAGGCCGCGAATTTCCACACTCGTTATGTTTCGCGAAACGAGCTCGTAAGCTTCGTCGAAAAAAACTACCTCGGGCTAAGCTCGCACACGTACCGAGGAGTTGAAAATAATTGCGGAAAATTGCCCGTCGTGTTATCCTCGCGCCGCCAAAATGAGATGAAAAAAGCATCATGTAATACGATTACAGGCCACGTAAAAAAAACATAATCTCCTATTCTCCTCTCGCACGTCGTTAATTTACCATACGCTAAAAACAATCGTTATTATCCAATGAAACCCGAACCGCTTTGGTGGAAACCGCAAAGCAGCCCCATGAAACACCATTCAACGGTAACGTTTAGCACATTCTTCGTCCTCCTATCAACACCTCAGCGCTTTTTCTTGACCGTAATTTACTAGTTAGGTCACGCATGACGTGACGCTGCGTATCGAAAGTTAGAACGGGATTAATCGTTGATTGTTTAATTAACCATTTCTTTGATTCGGATCGAAATTCTTCATCTTTGCGGTAAATCCTCATTGGGCATTTACAACAACCCGGCACCCGACCGTATCGAATTTAATACGTAAATTGAAACACGACGCGTTTACGTGATTGGAATGCTCGACGGTACAAATCCAATGCAACTTGCAACCCTTCGCGAGTTCATCGGCGCACGTCCGCGTTCCGTCTGCAAATGCATTAAGTCGTTCATAACTCGGTTTTAAAACTTTTTCCGAGTTTATTTCCTTTTATTACCAAAGGGTACCATTTATTTTACGCTCGTGGCCATAACGCACCTTACAATTTTCCCGGCCGCTTGAACAACAAAATGAATAAATTATTGATTGTATAAAAAAAGACACGCGTGCTATATCAAGTAAAATCTGGAATATCTTTTGAATAAAGTACTTGGCGGTGATTATACGTACATACTACGTTTGAAATGTAATAAGAAAAGCTACTTTATAACACTAATATTTCCATCTTCGAGTTCATCGGCGTAAAAGTTTTCTCGCCGAGATGTTGCGAATTATTTACATTCAAGTTTTACGTTTACTTTTGTAATTAGTTTGGAATTAGTTGGATGATAATTAATGGTATTCGTTCGATATTACAGACGAATAACGAGCTTTTTATCGAAATTAATTTTACCAACGTTATGTATATTTTAGAGTAGTATCAACTTTTCAACTATTGCGACAAGTTTCTGCGAAATTTTACTCGATACGATGCTACCTCGACGATTTTTGTTTCAACTGATGGAGTCTTTCGTGTTGTTTTAGTCTCTTGTGTGTTTAAATATGAAGCAACGAATTTGCTTGTTTTCTTGGATAAGAAAAAAATATCTAACTCAAATTTACTATTTTGAGGTGTGTGTTGAAGAGAGGAGGGGTTCTGAAGACGTTGCATTGGTGTAAAAAAGAATAATAATTCTTATGAGTGAAAATCGTTTAATTTTACCGCGAGTTGCGGTGCTTGTTATTATTATTTTGGATTTTCACTCCCTTTCCCCTCTTCTATAATGTTTAAAATTGTTTTTTTTTTCACTACTTTCGATAATTTTCAAGCTAAAAATACTGCATATTTACTTGAAAATAGATTGTATGTACTAGCAAACCCATTGAAATTCGAGTTATACTTGAAATAAACCAAAAACATTCATAAAAACTTTACATTTTTATCAAGTAGTGCCACGTTTTTAATTAAAGTCACATCCCGAGTCGTAACGTGTCCTGTCACGCTTTCAAGTGATTCACGGTTCAAACAAGTCGTTGAGGTAGTCACGTCTCACGTTTGGTCATCACATATCTGAGGTGTCATGTTCTCAAGTGATCCATGTTTCTACAATGTCATGTCACGTTATCGCGTTTTAATTCGAGTCATGTGTCACGCATTCGAAGTGTCATATAACTTCTTCGTGTCGAGTCTATGTCACTTTAAGGACTTGCGTCACGCTTTAATCACATCATGTGGCGTTATGTCACGTTTTTTCGCATCACGTTTTGGATTTTTTCACGTGATGTCTTGTTTATGTCTAACGTCACGTTCTACTGTCATGTTGCTTATCACGTTTTGTTTCCTGTCATGTGTGAAATCACGTCACGTTTTCTTCGCGTCACTTTCATATGTCACGTTTGTCGTCATGTTTTCAAGCGTCACATTTTAATTGATGTCACGTCTACCGTCATCTTTGCCAAACAGTGAGCAATAAAATACAAAAACCCAAAACCGTGAACAATGGATGAGGTAATAAAATACGGAAAAAGTCGACTTACCACCTATGGCTCCTGATTGGTTGAAATTTTGAATGCTTTTTTCTCAACTTTTCGTTGAGCTTTTTGAACTTTTTGATAAAACCTTTGTCTTATGACTAGTATATATAGAGATATACAGTATATTTTTGTGAAGAGAGAAGGGAGTGGGGGGTTGGAATCAATTTTTTAATCAAAGTATCTCGAGAAAAAGTTCAGGGTATGCGTTGCGCTCTGGTTCCAGATGACTTCATTGCGGATCTTCTCTCGCCACTTTGGCTAGAGTTGAATTAACTTTAGAATGATGGGGTATTTACTACTTAGATTCCCATCGATATTGGATGACTCATATACACATTGTAAAGATACCAACGTTGGAAATTCTGCAGGACGAGGCAGGTCGAAACGAAGTGCCGAGTTTTGCGTAATTGGACGTTGAACGAGTCAATGTCTATGAAGACATTCTAACTACGAACCAATTACAGTTGAAAAAGAATATCTTAACTTGAATTGCGTAATGTTAATGCATTAATGGATTTTTTTTCAACACACGTACACACTCACGCATTAATTAAACTATTCGCGTAGCGACGTACGCGCCAGATAAATCATACGAGAAAACAAGGAGTCGCACTAACGAAGGAACACCTGTGCTGGAGATAGCACGTATGGAGAAAACACGGGTATAAAATATAAAACCCATCACGAGCGTATGTATAAATGGAATTAATTGATATCGGTATTGTTACGAGTGTTTATCAAGTTTACCAGGCTTTTATACCTATTTGTATTTTACGTACGTGGAAATATTATTTTATTTCGTTAATACGCGCGTATATACGCGACCGAGTTATTATCACGCGATGCTTTTTAATTGAATTCACGCTTTTTTAATTACTCTTTTTAATTACAAAATATTTTAATATTTGGTCTATAAAGTACGCGCTTTTTACAAGGTACGAATAAAAAGCTAACATTTATATGCAAATAATCCACGAACACGGTTTTTAATATCGTGAATATTTTCAGTGATTCCCGTTACAAACGTATCGCATTCTCGGCGTTATTTCTCCTCCGTCGTCAGGTAATAAAAATTCTCGATGCTTGCAAGTTTTGTCGACTTTTATTTACGTATAATAGCTCGATTTAAATTCGGTAACATCGATTCTCTATATATGCTACTTTACTTACGTATAAATTTTTTTTCTCATATGAGCTCGAGTTGTGTATCATTGCGAAAACACGATAGGATTCTTTTTATGGTGTATAGTCTTCATTTGCTACAATTTCTTTCTATGTGTGTACTATGTCGATGTACGATTTAAAAGACGTGTATTGTTTTTTTCATGAATCTTTCTCCTATAGAATACGATATTCATATAAATCATGTTTCGCGTGATTTTTTTTTTATTTACTTGGCAAATAAGCTGTTATTAGATATAAACCCTCGTGTCAACGCTAAAACCTATCGTTACGATATAATAAACGGAAGATAGTAAACGACACCGAACGTATCGTTTAATCGGTAATATCGCCCTGTGTCATAAGTCAAGCAATTTGCACTCGTTTCAAGATGTAAATACGATTATCTCGAACCGGATTGTGAAGATCTAGCGTGGAGTATTGGAACGATGGCTAATTTAAATTTGTCATGGTTCTTATTTAAATCGTAAAAGAAGGACCATTTTTACTCAAATTGGGGAAATACGCAGTGGTAGCGATTTCTCGCAATTTCACGTAGAATCGAAAATGAATCAGCGATTTTCGTATTACTTGAAAAAATACATATAATCTTTACGCAGTAAAGTTAATTGATTCAAATTGAAATGGGTTCAACGATTCAAGCTTCGAAATCATTAATGAAGTGAGGGTTGCCAACTCGGAAACAGCGAATTTCCGTTTAGGACCATTGAAATTACCGTATTTTGAACTGGAAAGCCGTACAACTGAACATGGGTATCAAAATACAGATTATTTTGAAATGAACAGCATCATCGACACATGATGAAGTATTGCAAATTTTTTCATTTTTTCACTAAATTTTATTACATGCATAAAGAAAAAGTAGAACAACAAATTTTGAACAAAACAAAATGAATTGACAACTCCTTGTTGATATTTTCTTAAAATTAATAAATGAATAAAATTTCATATTTGGCATGAAAAATTACCATTAGGTATGAAAAAAATGATAACTAGTCGTTGGTAGTTGCTTAGAAATAATTTAAAAAAGGAACAAAATTTTATTTGTCATAAAAACGCAGGAAAAAATAAGAATATCAAATCCAATAACCCAAAATTTCGAGAAAAACTGAGCTAAGAATTATTGTAAGTTTGTAATTTTAGCAGTTTGAGGGTTGACTTTTGAAAGAAACAAGTCGAGCAGCACTGCTTCATATACCAATCACGCCGTCGCCGAACCAGAATGACTTCACCCAGTGTAAATTATCAAAAAAAAAAAAATTAAAAAACAGCCAATCTTAAAATTATATACATTCTTACCTTCAAAATATGCCCAGTAACCTCTGCTACCGTTATCTTTCATTTGTTTCCCGTTTTTTTTTGTATGATCGTCGTTTCTTCCGCTTTTGTGGGCCTTTTCTCTGGATTTCCCATCTTCACGTTTGTAATTACCGGCAAATTGTATTAATTCGCCGATATTATTGCAATATCCTTCTGTGATGACCTTAAATCCTTTTTCCATAATTTCTTTTCAATTGAAAAAAACGTTTCCAAATCAGTAATACACTTATTCAACAAAAACACATGTAAAGTAAATTTCGTTATAAATCGTATTTATAAATCACATTACTTCGATTGCTCAATAGAAAACTTATTTGCAGTGTGACTATTCACATAACCAAAGTTGTAGAGCGTAAAATTTGCTACAACCCATAAACGATTTGTTTTTTCGTAGGACGCCAAGATCGCTAGATATTCGCGGAAAAACGATTTTGCGAAAAATCCTGGCTTCTGATTGGTCGAAACTTCGCAGAGCTTTTTGTAAGCTTTCCCAAAAACTTTTCGCGAATGTTTTATGCCTAAAGCCTGCTCCGAAACACGCTCGTTCCAGTGGCGCAATCGGTTTTTTCCACGTATCGCCGTTTTTAATTGATGCGCGGACAAAAGAAACACCACTACTCTTTATATATTAGAAGATTAGATTAGATTAGATAATCGTGCGGATCTTATATACTGTCGCGCGACGCACTATATCTGCGAGTTGTAAAACGGTGTGTTTCACTGTGGCTTTTGCGCGTCGCTTAATGGTCAATAAGCCTTCATCGAAATCCAACCGTTGCAGGAAAATTTTTATTTTACATTTCAGTCTTTTCCAATTGAAAATTTTTTGCCAATATTTGAGGCATTTAGTGAGAACTTCCGAAAGATCCTCATTAGGCAGGGCAGTGATAGCACCACCAATTAGGAAATGTCCAGGAGTTAACGCATTCATGTGGATCTGACGATTCGGGCACCAGGGGTCAAGAATTTACGCATGCCTCTGCCTGAGTCGTGGCGGTTTGGTACTGCTCAAATGTCAACTCGACATTCCCAATGACTTTTGAAAGTACACCATTGACTGGCTGGACACCAGCCTCCCACATGGGTATCACGAATTGCCTACATTTTCAAATGGGAATTAAATATCGGGCTTTTGATCTTTATGCATTAGCTTTGTATGTCGAATACGCTTTTCAATCCCAATCGAACTTTGACGAAGTAAAGTGAAATTTAAATCCACAGAAAATTCTTTTCACGTTTGAGAATCGTGTATATCAAATGGTGTAGATTTTCTGTAAAAATTCTCATGTATCATGGAAACGTAACGCATGTCACATACCGCGAACCACATTCCTATCAAATATACCTATTTAACCGCGGCCATAAGTGTAGAAAAAGTTACGACGGTTTTTAATTAATTTCCAAAGTCGTTCAAAGAGGCTTCTACCCTTAGCGAAGATTTACGCTGTTAATCCGGCTCCGAGATGTTTATTCAGAAGCGTAATAATTTACGTTATTTTGGACATAAAAACGAGAAAAATTGATTTCTCGTGTATTGGTGAATTCGTATACTGGGAGACGTATCAGCGGGGGCAAGAATACTGCCGAGGTTCGCGTAATACATCTTTTAACGTGTTATCAGACCACCCAAGCCGTCATGACTAGTACAGGTGTTAATTACGAAGAATGGGTAATTTATGGCCACTTTAATGTAGAGTTTTTTTTTAATACATTGTATAACACGCCAATTCGAAGCGTTTTAATATTTTGCCAAACCGTCGAACGTTCAATGAGAAAAAGTTAATCGGTGTAATTTTTCTCATTTTTCGAACTTCTCGAGATTTTTCAGCTGCGGCAGTGAATGATGCGAAGAAAAAACGAAACTGGAGTGCTCGCAAAAGTACGCATTTCAATTTCGAGCTTTTATTATAAGATGGAAAATTTTGAAAGCTGTGAAAATTGTTTCGTCAGCGGTGTATTTATTCCACTCGGCTAAATAAGGTATAATCGTTTTTCTTTTCACGGGTCGCATTTTTGTGTAGTTTTTCAACCTAGTGCTCTTTAGTTGGTCTTTTCTTTACTGGTTTGATTTTTCTTAGATTGAAAGAGGACGGGAGGTGAAATGTGGTTAGAAATACCGATGTATACAAGTGTTGATGTTTGATGAAAAGCACCTTACAAATCGTGTAATGTATGCGGTTCGAATTGTATTCGTAAAATACACATTTAACTTAGTTCATTTTTCCGTTGTATTTTTTTTCTTCTTTAGTTCTTTAAACGGTATAACATATAACATTTATGTGTTCTTATTATCATGGTAAAGATACCGACGACGTTGTGCTATCTCCATAAATTATGTTATTGAATATCACATGCCGTTGTTTGGCTGATGGTTCGAAGCCAGGACTGGTGTATTGTGCAGGTAGTCGGTAGTAATGTAGGATTATGATAATATTAAACTAAAATCCCGGTTTAGATTTACACAAATGGTATTGTAAAGCTAATTTCAAACGTTCGAGGAAATCGTGAAAAAAGACGTGTTTAATTCGAACTCATATACGTGGTTATTTGATATCGCCTTTTTTCATGCAAAACAGACAAATTTTTCGCACGACTGGTTCGTATATATGGTTCTCGTGTGTGTTGTGCTGTGGCGAGGGTATTTTGCGGTATGACCAATTGATACGTGTTTAGGCGTATGTGGCGTATACAGGTAGCGAATTTTTTGTCGCGGTAATTTTGCATATTTTGTAGCCTTTGATAACGCCGCTTTGTTTGGAATGTGGAAGTGGGAGCGGTGAGGGTGTCGATGAAATGCTCCATTTTTTGAATCGAAGTCGTTTGTTTGAAAATTTCGACGTTGTGGTCAGTACGTAGTTTGCTTTTTGATATGTTAATATCGATTGCGAAATTGGTTGAATATTGTCGATACCAATTTCATGAGTTATTTCAGGAAAGGGAGGAGTATTGAACTAGCTCGGGAATTTTAAATCATCATTTTGTACAAAATAATTCAACAGCGTATCAAACAAGTAGTGAGGAGTGAATTTTGTCAAAAAGTAGTGCAAGAATAAAGAAATTCGAGGACGTGAAATATTTTTGAAAAAATTACACACAATAAATGACTGATAGTTTTCCGTGAATTGGCAGCACTGTCGAAATATGTGACGTCATTTATACACATTTTTTTTAAACAAGCATACGTATTATTTGTTTTTTTTTTTAAATACTGCTTTTCTTTTAATCTGAAATTTGACTTCGTCTTTGGGGAAGAGAACGAAGTTGAAGAGAGAATCTTGATGGTAAAAAGGTAGTGAAAAAGTAGTGATTTTTCGAAGAAAAAATCCGTCAGATATCCCGACTACGGATATTTAGATACCAAAAAGAACGATTTTGTTTTCATTTTTCATGAAAAAAAATTATTAAAAATTTTTTTTTTCAAATCAGTTAAAAGATTTTGCTTTGGCTCAGTTTTATGCCACAAAAAAGAATAACTGAGCCTAAGCAGGAACTTTTGACTGATTTTTTTGAGAAAAAATGAAATATATTTCAGTTTTTTGATTATTGATTCGGTCAAAATTCGAAAATTCATCAATAATCGGATAATGAAACATTATCCGACCTTTTTTGTGCGGTTAATCGGAAGAAACCGTATGCATTTTTTTGATCGGATAATCGAGAAATCGGTTAATCGGGGGTCGGATAATCGAGGTTCTACTGTAATTGGAGAGGAAAAAAACAGGTTTTAGGAAAGTGGTGGGGATCTTCTAGTTGTATACACTATACATACGCGGACCTGCAGTGTTGTGTAGTACCTCTTGGAGGACGGACGTTCGTTTCGCGTTATGATTTTTTTGCAACAATTTTTTTTTGTTTTTTGTAAATTTTTTCATTTTGTCGTCCAGCTACATAATTTTGGTTTAATTTTAAAATAAGTGAAAAACAAATTTTAGTATCGTAGAAGTTTCCAGTCGTTTGTGAGAAAGTCGTGTCTTTCGGGCTTTAGTGTCCCAAAGCGTCCGTAATGAGACAAATGAAAAAAATTTGAATCTACCTATATCCCTACCCCCTCCGCATTTCTTATACATTATAAAACACATTTCGTCTACCCGCTTTTTCCCACCATCTAAACACGGATTTTTCCAGTAATCCTATGAAACAGGAACTAGCTAATTCCACACTCGAATAATCGATTCGAAGTCGTACGCTTACGAATGAACAAATTTCCTTCGAGCTAATCAGCCATTTAATTGGTTCGGAAGTTGAGACGGCGTCGCGGCTACTTGCACTTTATCATGCAACGCGTATCGTTCGATTGGATGGTGAAACGCGGCGTAAAATCGAGCTAATTCCAGTTCCCGTATCGATCAGTAGTGTCGATAAGACATGACCGATGCACCGTACGATATATCAATTAACCCATCCGAAAGGATTATCCGCTTCGGCTCGTAAAAAGACACCCTATCGGGTGAGTGCTTCAGCATCGATCATTCCAAACGGGTGTCCCCGTTAGGTTACCATTTCGGTGGAAATTTCTCTTTGGAAATCTCACCGTCACCGACTCGAACTTTCAGACAGAGTTGGCATTCACGTACGAAGAATCTGATCAAAATTCCAATCCGGTTCGCTGAACTGATGAACGTTTCAATCACTCGATCGACATGTGAGCCCGGCGCTGGCGATGCGTCGTTTTTTCTCATCTTTCGCGTTTCATCACGTGTTCCAAAGATTACTTCCGAATATACGCGAAATTAATTCATCGGCTCATCGCGGGTATAACACGCGATAATGATCGTGCAGAAATGTATACGACCGTATCGATATTTTACACGTATTTCTCTTTCAACGAGTCAGCAAGATTTATCGAAGTTGTAAAGTAACATATATTCGTCGTTGAAGTATCTTCATCGACCGTTATTCCTGGCAGCTTTTGAACGTGTTTATGTTTCGCGACGTATACGCCAAGACAACTTACAAAATATGATACGAGGTTGTTTTAGTTGAATTATTTGCTGTACTATTTGCCGATGTGATGACTGGTTTTTGTATTTATTTTCATATACCCTACATTTTAATATGCAGCAAAAAATATCGAAATATGGTATGAATTTTTTCCATTGGAAATAATCAAACTAGATACGAGCGTACGTGTAATTCGTGATTTTATGCTATTAACGAATAATTGACACCTTGAAATGATTACGTTTAATTCACATGCCCTGAGTTCTCAATACCGAGGTGTGCTTTTATTTTCAAAATAGCCGCCCAAATAATACCACTGTTTTGCGCCCGAGCAGAATGCGGTTTCATTTCTTGTTTCTATTGCAATTTAAAACGTGAATCGTGCGATCTGTATCCGGAGACGATCGCGTATAACCCGATTCTCGTGCCAAAGCAATCGCCGCATTGGCCGCGGATCGGTGCTAATTTTACCAACACGAAGAAATTCCGATGCAATTTCTCAATTTCTTCGACTTAGCTTCTTTCGTTATTCGTGATGAAGAAGTTAGATCTGCGAAGTATTCGATGAAGTAGTAGAAAATACCTTCTTTGCTTCGAATTCTCAAGTACATTTGAACTGGATGATTTTCATGTTCTGTGCAACCTATAAGATCTTTTTTAGGATTTACCTGAATCCTTCTCTTAGGTGATTTTTACTTCAATTCGTCTCCGTTGATTCTTTCAATAAGATGCATGATAAGTTATTGATTAAATTACATCGTTCTTAATGCTGAAGCCGACTGTGTATTTTCGCCATTGTCGTACCATTTCCGAGATTATACGCCAAGTTGCGCTTTGAATCGCGAGTTATCTCCGATGGGTAATAAATTATCACCAACGATGTCGATTTTTCTCCTTATCCATGAATACGCCAACAGTTTACAGCACCTTGCATTTTTCAAAGAGGTTCTACCCATGTACCATTCTAGGTGACATGTTGAACTAGTCACTTCTTGTTCATAATATACGAGTATTTGCTCGTTCCGGTTGTAATATTATTTTATTTTGGTGTTTTTTTTTTCGTTGTGTGAATCATTGCGAGATATTAGAATCCATAAACGAGGATTGAAATTGATTTTTTCAAATTTTTGAGTCTAGTTGAGGTCGAACGAGACGTTGTGGTTGTTGTAACGTGAGTATAGACATTATAGTCGTGGCTGAGCTTTGACTCAATATAAGTGAAAATGATCGATTTTTGGTGAAAATTGAATATCTTTTTTGTAAGCCATAAAATGAGCTTTCCGCTTCCTTTTTACTCTTTGAAGGAAATTATAAAAGCGTGAATCTTTTACGTTTTTATCGATTTCCTCCAAAAAACCCAAAGTGCAAATCATCCACATTTTTATCAGTTTCCACCAAAAAACACGAAACGTAAATCCTCCACATTTTTTCAATTTTCTCCAAAAAACTCAGAATGTGACTCTTCTACATTTTTTTAATTTCCTTCTAAAAAAAAAAACTTGTGAATTCTCCACAATATGAGAATTCATACATTGCTGTTTTTGAAGGAAATTGAAAAAATGTGGGGAATTCACACTTTACGTTTTTCGAGAGAAATTGATAAAAATGTGGAGAACTTACACATTGCTTTTTTGAAAAGTAATTGAAAAAATGTGGAGGATTCACACTTCGTGGTTTTTGGAAGAAATTGAAAGAAACGAAGAGTTCGCAGTTGAGACATTGGCCCCTGTATAATCAATAAAGGTCAATGAACCTTAAAATAGGTGTAATAAAATTTTTGGATTTTTCTTATAATTTTTCGCTGAAAATTTTTTATTAAATTATGAAAGGAAATTTCATATTTTTTCGATTTTTTATACCTTCTTGCTTGAAATAATTTTCGTACTTTTTTTCTGTTATTTCTCAAAAAAAAGTGTTTGAAATCAGTCTAAAAATAGGCAGAGTTGTAGAACAAATTCCACACGTGCCCCCCTCCTTCCCTCCGTCATATCGAAGTAAACTTTACGGCAATTCTTCAAAATTGAAATTGTAGCCTTTGTAGTAATTCTCGCTTTTGACACAACTTTCGAAAATTATTTTAATAATTTCTAAAGCTCCCTCAAGTCAATTTGAAAAAAAGAGCGGTCGAGATAAAAACTACATCTTTCTGTTAGTTTATATTTGGTCATCAACATCTACGGAACTGGTTAATGGAGAAATTATTGCGAGATGATTTTTCACTTCGATACAATACGATATTATCAATTTATCAGACGTAACTAATTGCCAACAGGCGGAAATAACGAATTAATTAATCGGCAACGCGCAATGACCGGCATCATCGATCACGAAATCATCTGAGTGACGCGAGCGCTTGTATATTTTGGCGAAAAATCATAACGGGAAGAATAGAGGTGTTTTTTTCGCATCCGTCTTCGATATCAAGTTAGTCGATGAAACGATGAAGAAAATCTTACACTTGGTAAATACACGAACGGCGTATAATATGTTGCGGCTAATTTGCGACGGTTCTTACGGATATTAGGTCAACTAATCCGATATTCTGCGAGGCAGACGTATCGCATACGTTAACAGGTTTATTAAAATACGGTTAATGCATTCGACGAACCGATGAAGGTTGTTTTTTATATTTTCGCTAGCAAACTCAGGCTCCGTAGTTGTGTCTATTATTACGAATCTTTATTCAGTCGCATTTGGACAAGAAAATGTATCGGAACCGGTTAACCCGCCATGGTTTGTTTGTACTCGTGTCGCGTAAACGTGGTTTTGTTTTAAAAGTAATCTAAAAGCGAGACCATTAAGAGGGTATTTCGGTGGCGGAAAACAATCGGCCTACGCGAAGACGCTTCTCGATAACTCGATCAGTCATAAATGTACGATAAAGTTATAAAATGAAAAGGAAACTTTACGAGCGGCCGGCACGTCGTCGACGGAGACCAAGAGATGGGGAAACTCGCCGAAAAGAAGGATAAACGTTTTATTTATTGATACGAGCGTCTTACAAAGGTAAACTATTATATACGACTCAAACGACGAGGGAAGCCTTTCGAACAATTTTTCTTTCTTAACGTTAGGATATTAATGTTAACTCTCATCATTATTTTTCTTCGGGGGTTAAAACCGCGTATTTCAACGTCCAATAAATTTTTTTCACTTAAAACCCTCCAGGCATGGTAATCTCGTTGGTTTTGATTTAGCGCCGTCCATGTGGACCTTTGGGGTGTTTTCGCGTTTATGGATTACGAACGCGAAAATTATCCGGAGGTTTTTTTTGGCGAAATTTCCCAATTTTTAGAGGTGTCCGGTCGTGATTTATGACGAATGGGTTTTTAATAGGTGTGATTGCTTTTATAATCTTAAGTTTTGTCGGAGTTTCAAATGTGTTGGTTGTTAATGCTGCATTGAATTTTTTTCAGGTACAGAAAATACGATATTTGCGATGATTTGGTGTGAATGGGATGTGCCATGTTGTGGAAAATTTAATCGTTGATCATCAATACTAAAAGTTTGTATTTGAGATTGAATTTTGCTTTCAACGGGAACAATATAAAGTTGTAGCAGTAAAAAAAATAATTACCTTTCGCAGCGAAAAACTTCGACCGGCAAAAGAATAAATAAATAAATAAAATAAAATTTACTTCGCGGCGAAAATAAAAAAATAATTTTCGACCGGCAAAGTATATAAGGAAGAAATCAAAAAAAATAAAAAATTCTATTTTAATTGTAATTAACAATATCCATACTAAATTGAACTCAATACAAAATTTTGATTACAAAATATTATCAATTCAGAAAACTTAAAAATAAACAATAGAAATTTCGCGGCCAAAAATAAATCAAAAACAAATCCAAATAAATAGGTACAATAATCAAAACAAAACAAAATAGGTAAATAATTTTAAATATATTTTAAAATTTCAATAAGGCCATAACAAATTGAGGAGATAATTTAAAAACAACCATAGTCCAAAAAATACATTTTTTAAAACATTTTTTGATCAGGTCAACATGGATACCCTGATGTCCTTAAGGTGTTTTTCCCCTCATAATTTTTATATATTTTATCAAATGGGAAAAAACAGTTCCAAATACGGATATTTTATGTTTTTCTGCAGGAAAAAAATCATTTGCGGGGGGAAAATAATTGACGTCAGGGAAAAAATGAAAGAAAATCACCAATTTTTTTGAAATTTGAGAAATCGAAAAGTACTTTTAGCCAATTTTTTTTGGCGCTTAAGAAAAATTTTTGAAATGTTGCAAATTTTTAATGCTAGAAAAAAACTTGAAAAAAATTGCAGTTTTTTTGACGTTGAAGCAAAAATTGATAGAAAATTTTGTTAATTTTTTGACGTCAGAGAAAAAAAAATATTTTTTAGACGTCAAAAAAAATGCAATTTTTTTAATTGCAAATTTTTTCGACTTTAAAGGAAAAATTGAGAAAACATTTTGTTAATTTTTTTGGCCTCTATAACTCTGTATGCCACCTTGCGGTTAATTTTGGAAAAAAATTGTGGAAAAAAATTACAATTTTTTTCAATGTCAGAAAAAATTTTTTTAGAAATTTAATTTTCTTATTTTAAAAAAATTTTTAAATATTATTGATTTTTTGTGATTATTGAGGAAGTTGTTAAAAAATGATTTAAAAAAATGAAAAAAATCCATTTTTTTGGACGTTGAAGAAAAAAACAGCGAGATTCTTTCTTTCGAATACACTTTACTAAATTATTCATCCGCATTTTTCGTGCCACTGAATCAGACTCAATAATCGTTCCATACTTGAATTCCAACTTTTCAACATTTGCATTCACTTGTTCCTGAAATCGTTAACTAAAGAAAACATTCAATTTCATGTGTAAATGTATGAACTAATGACAATACAAAATTCAACTCCCATCGTACCACATTTAGTATTCATTTCGTTCTATATCACCCCTTGTTGCATCGGACGCGGATGAATTGCCTATTGAAGAAAGGCAGGGGAACCATTTCATGTAAAAATTATCAAATTCATTTTTCTCTACCGATGAACATTAAAACGTGGCCTTTTAACGTTTGAGTAGAGGTTACGTGAAGTATGACGGAGGGGAAAAGGGAAGATGTTCTCTGATTTTTGTTACTTTACGTGATTTTTTTTGTTTTTAAACTCACTTCGGTAATTGAGCCGCATTATCTTTTTCGTATAGTACTAACGAGGTAATTACCCGAACGTGATGACTGTCGTTGTATCATTATCGAAATACATTTTTTGGTAATTTTTTTTTCTTCTTCTGTGTCCAAAACATTCGGTTATATTAGAAGAAAAAACTTCGGTATTTGAAAAGGACAAGAGGGGAGGGTAATATAGTTGTAACAACGCTCACAAATCTGCGTGTAAAGATAATACGCGAGTTATTTCCGTAACAATTTTCATTAGTCGCGGTAATTTTTTATATACTTTGAAATTAAATCATCTCCGCAACGATTACGATAATTTGTTCGAGTGAACGTCATTTAACGTGTACACGTCGAGGTACATCGGTGTGGAAATTCTCATCGCGTCGAGATGCCGCTTCTGATATAACGAGTTAATGGTTTTTTAATTTTTTTTCTCTATTGCTCGTTCGTAGAGGTTACGTTAGGGTACATTGTCCAGACTCCGCAGTACATTACGTAATTAAAAGTTCGATGGAGTATGGACGAAGTGCTATTGTCGTGTAAGGCTGGTGAGTTAAAATGGTCGGAGTGGTTCGAGTAATCGAGATACCTTCGTGATGGCTTTTTGAAATGATGAGAAAATGTGGTTTATGTGTGATATCGAGACATCAGGGGCAATTACCTGTGAATTTTTTATTTTGATAGTTTCATAGGTTGTTTAGTCTTTTGGTTTAATATCATCGCGTAACATCGCCATAAAGGGTGGTCTTGAGGATATTCGAATGATCGAAGCGATTAATTTCATCGATTAAGATATTTACGTTATCGTAAAACGAGCAATTTTGTAGGTCTTCGTATGAAGTGGAAACGAAAATAAAATATTTTATTCGCGATTAAAATCTAAGCTTAGGGTTTGTTTTTAATACCTTTTTTTCTTCGTATAATTAACGCTTTAGTTTCTACGGTATTACGAGGTAATTTCCCAAGGTATTTTTTAGCTAGGTATACTCGAAACATGTTGTCAGTTCGGAAGCATCTAAGTATAGGGTGAATACCTGATTAATTAATTTCGTGTAGTTGCTTTCGCGCTGAAATAATAAACAAGAGGAGGAAAAAAAAGCAAAAATGCTAAACGTCGGTGAAGGAGTTGATTCATTACTTTCGTGAGAAACCAGAACACCTGACGAATTTCTTTATTAAAATATTCACGTAAAAAGGATTAATAAAAATATGATTAGTAGAGGGAAATTTTACTCGGGCCGATATCTGCCAAGTTTATTAAATTTTTAAACAACGTCGAAAACTAGCGCAGAAGTCGATTAATTGTTTATGTTAGATTTTCGCGTAGATGTCGAGCTTTTTTTATAATTTATTCGCAAAGTGGAAAATTTTACTTGAAAATTCCAACGTCGAGGGCGCGCAAAAAGAACGTGTTCTTTTTCGCGTCGCTGGAGATAATTCAATTGACCATTTTGGGTAACGGTACAAAAAAGTCGAAAGGGAGAAAGTTTAGGCGTGTTGGAAATTTTGAATAAGCGTACCTATGTAGTTTTAATGAACTCTCGGCAAAAGCTCGGTAAATATTGAAATTAATCGGCCAAGTTGAGCCGAACAATTAATATTAATTTCGCGGGTAATTTTACGCGGCTTTTTCGAAGTTGCTTTTTAATTGGTAATTGAAGGACGAGGTTTGCGAGTTTTTGTATCTTTTCAGCGATGAATTTTTCGATTTTTTATTCGTCGTGGATGCTGCGTAATTAAGAGAGGAATGAGATTTTTGAAAAAATACTCGAAACGATGGCGATGATTTCATTTAGCATAGTCATTTGTAAGGTTATTTAATCGCGTCCTATTTTAATAACGAGCTGTACTCCTCGACGTGCCAAGAGATACCCAGTCACCTCCCTTTTTCTTACTCATTTCATAACGTCGCCGCATACCACAGCTAAGATGATACGTGAATACGAGTACACACGGTGTGAGTATATAACCAGGATAAAAGTAACCATAAAGTCATTTACAGTGTGAACACGTCCACGGTGTTGTAGATGTTTGCGTATTTCTGAAAGGGATGCTATTTTTGGCGATGACAGTCACCGAAGACGGAGATAGGTTATTGACTTGGCTTTACCTCCTCGAATACTTTTAATAAGACACCGACTCGGCGGCTTATGGAAGATAAAGCTTCGCACCCTGGTGCATGATATGAATATGAAATCGAGATAAGAGGTGTCGATGGAAGTGCTGCTGGTGAAAGTACGGATAAAAATGAGAGTGGTTAATTGAGTGATTTGCGGTGCTGAGAGGGTCGATTTATTGACCGAAAATCTGAATTTTTCGAGCTTTTGTACCTGTACTGAAATCCTCTCGAAACCACTCCAAGGCGCCATTTTTAGAGCTAATTCGAAGCATAAATTGCCTTTTTTTGGTTGAAACATTTTGTAACGTGTTTAAGAGGTAAATAAGGAGATAAAACTTTATACACGATGTATCGAAAAAATCGATAGTTTTTGGGTGAAAAAATATTGAAAATTTCGAAAATGTGCCCGTCAAGTTGATACCGACCACCGCGTATTAGCGGCAGATGAACACCAACATCGCGGAGAGCGGTTGCGACGCGTAAGCGCATATCTTCCGCTAGTACGCGGTGGCCGGTATCAACTTGACGGGCATATGTTCGAAATTTTCAATATTTTTTTACCCAAAAACTATCGATTTTTTCAGTACATTGTATATGAAGTTTTTTCTTCTAATTTTTATTTTATTTTTATTTTTTTTCGGGGGCCCCAATCCCGGACTTTCCCGGGTGGGGCAAATGTATTAAGGAATATTGGGGAACAACAGTGGCTAAGGGGTGCACAGCCTATCACCACATGGTATAAGCAGAACCGTGCACCCCCGGGGCCTAAAATAAAGATAATAATTAAATAATAGTAGTAGATGACTTCTAGAAAGAAAAGGTAGATTTAATAAAAGGAAGAATTAATAAAAATAAATGACAACCTGCAAAAATAAGAAAAATAATAAAAATATGTACATAATAAAATCAACAACGCAAAGACTCTGCACAGAAAAAGCAACTGAAAGATGAAGTCACTGGATAAAATAAAATAAAGGCTGTGAGTATCGTAAAAGTGTATTCGTATCTAATTGTCTGGTGCTCCTTCGTTCATCAAGACTTCGAGAGTACTTTTCAATTTTTACGAACAATGTTGTTTTGTTTTCAAACAATAAATTAATAATTTGTTTTGCAGCATGAGAAAATAGAAGCAATGGTGATTAATTCCAAAAAAAATGGCAGTGCAATTATTGAATTTAGTAATCCCGATGCAGCGGTGAGATTCAATTGAGTTTAAAAATTTATTTCAAACTATAGGAGGAAGTAATATTATAAATCAACGTGTTTGTCATTTGTAGAAACACGCCAAATTCATGGTTACTGGTTTACCCTCGAATCCAATAAAGCTATTAAATAAGTAAAATAGGGCTATTGAAACAAAATAAGAGAAATGCATAAAATAAAGAGAAAGCAAAAATAAGAGAAAACATAATTTTGTGTTCCAGTAAAACAGTCAAAATATAAAAATATGTACGATAATAAAAATATATACATAGTAAAGTAACAAGGGCAAAATAAGGTTCTATAAAAGCAATATATACAAACATTAGCAAGGATAATAAGCATAAGTAAAATAAAACATAAGCAGTAAAATTTTCCGACTACCTTTCCACTTAGGAAAGCCGAGCCGCCTCCTGCAACTCGAACTGCAACACCGGCAGAACTGACACGGCATGCCGGTCAGCCCTCACAGTTTCGGACGCACGCTTAACACATTCAATGTCCGACAATCATTAACACGAATCCTGATTCGCGGAAAATCTTCACAGCGGAAGATTTGCCAGAGATCAGGAGACCGGTTCAAGTTGGAAAACCTTGAATGCAAAGGCACGCCCGTTGCGTGAACGAGCAACCTAAGAGGCAACAAGCACAGACCTCCTTCAAGAATCTCCTTTGGAGACGGGTCCAGGGGTGGAGGCAGGCACGACGAATCAGACTCATGAACTTTAGAATGTACTGTTTTAGCGACATCCATCTAGAATGAAGTCAAGTAGGTTAAGCACAAGTTAAGCGAAGAAAAACAGGTTAAGTTGAAGAGGAAACTTAATGAAGGAAAAGTTAATACCCTCGAAAACACGTTGAAAAATATTTCGACGAAAAAAAATAGCTTGAATAAATTGGCATTTGTATGACAATGGACCGGACTCATTTCGATGATGGGGGATGAAAAAAAAAATTGGAAGAATTATCTGCTTCCGGTCGAGTTTTTGAATCAGATCTCACTCTAAACCCAAGTTACATTTTTCTTTTATTTGTTTATTTTCATCTTAGCGAGGGTTTGGGTCATTACTTGGTAACGGATTTGTGACAACGTTATTGTTGAGGTATTTTAGAAAAATTAGATAAAATTACCCTTAGAAAAAAAGCAGTAAAAAAGTCAGCGAAAATCAATTTAAAGAATTCGCCTAGCTTGGGAAACATATGGAAATAAATTGAAATTCGCCCATGTTCTTTTTCCGTCATCCCCTTTATGGTTGACGACAAATGGGCAAATCTACCCGTATACTTGATAGGAACGCGTCACGTGAATAATGACCAGCTATTTATCCTTCTTTACACCTCTGTTTTCTCTCATTAACGACAATCGTGGCAATTTGTTTTTTAAAAGACGACTACGCGGGAAGGTGAGATTTCCAACGATACGATTATTAATTAAAATCGATCGCTTCTCTTACGTGTCACGTCGATGTACGTATTATACGGTATTTACAAGCGTATAACGAGTGTGTACGTATGCGAGGCGATAATTGTAATGGAAACCCGTTTACATTGACGAATTCGATAGCCGGTGCAATGATTGATGATAATATCAATGGGAATTGTTACGAAGCGTAGAAAACCAGAGTCGGGAGGCGGAAGACTGGAAGAGTGCATTGTTGCTTGGTACACTATGGCGTGCTGGAAGCTGCGATACTCGAACGCTGTGGGTGCTCGATACAATTTCTCGCTAAAAGATTTATCGCATAATGAGTTATCTGAAGAGGCGTTATAAGCTATTATCTTAATGCCGTTTCATTAAGAAAAACCGATCGCGAACGGTGTTTGAATTTATGGCGTATGGTTTATAATTTCGGTGGGTTTTTTCCTCATTCTTATGTCTCGCAGCGAACATCGCAATCGTAATGTTGATTGGCGAGATCGAGGAGTATGTCTTCATTTGGTCATTGCACGTGAGTGAAATCTAAGTGCTTGGAGTGGTGAAGATACGGAGATGGATGCTTCCATTGTTATGATTGTCTTGGATGTAGGTCATGCTTTGGATTTAGTTTTGAATGAACACGAACGCGGTGGATGATTGGTGTTTTTATGAGTAATCGATGAATTCCGTAATTCGCCGATTTATCGGCATAATGAATCAATTTTTTGTTTAGTTGAGCGACCATGAGTCTCGGATATCTTAAAATATTCAAATTTTTCTGCCTCGTCCACGAACTCCTTGTAAAGGGCTGCTACCAGGCAACAGGCACGGATCGATTGAGTAACTTTAGATTTGGGAGAGGATATTGGAGGATCTCAAGAAGGAGTACCGCCTTGTTGTCCCGTAGGAGATCTCGTAAGATGGAAGGGAGAGAGGATCTAAGACGGAGGTTGGAGAATGATGGACAGTCTATTAGGATGTGTTGGATGGTAATGGGAGTGAGGCAGGTGGAGCAGATAGGTGCTGGAGAGTTTTTAGAGGAAATGAGAGTGAGTGATCCGTGCATGGCCTATGCGGAGGCGACATAGAGCAGTTTCTTGTTTTCTCGATAGGTGAGACGACAATGGCCAGGGAGTCGTAGTTGGTTTAACGGAGCGGAGTTTGTTGGTCTGTGGAAGTGTCTCCCAGACAGCCGACCATTTCGCGGAGAAGGCCCGTCTAACAGCAGTGGTCTAGTTGGAGGCAGGTGTGTGGACAAGTTGAGTAGGAAAGCACGAAACAGCTTCCTTCGCGACATGGTCTACTTTTTCGTTTGATGGAATACCACAGTAGCAAGGAACCCAAGCGAAGACAATTTCGAGAGAGGGTGTTTCGAGCAGCGACGAAATAATGTCCTTGGCTATCGGGTGTTGAGATCTGTCGCGAAACCAATTCAGGCAATAAAGCGATGAAAGCGAGTCGGTGCAAATCAGTGAATTTACGCCAAGGGTTTTGGCTAGATCAACTGCCAGTTTAAGACCGTAGAGCTCTGAGCTCAGCACAGAGAAGTATGACGCTTAAAATCATTTCTTTTTCACCATTCCTATAATCTATTTTTAAAATCGCTATAGTAACTTTGAAAATAGATATCAAAAGTAGTGGAAAGGTAGTTAATTTTGTCAAAAAGTAGTGCAAGATAGAGTAGAAAAAAATCTTTAGTTCATTTGAAAACATTGAAAAAATTACAACACTGCTATTTACAACATTTTTGGTAAATTACTCTGTAAGTTACCAATAATTCACTAGTAATTACCAGTAATTTACTAGTTATTACCAATGATTTACCAGTAATTACTCGTTATTTACCTTAATCAACCTAAAGTCATATTCGTTAGTACAACGAGTAGAATTGACGTAAATTTTTTGGTAACGAATGTCTTTTCACTAGCAAGCTTTTTAAAATTAAGTAATTTGTATAAAATAATTTAAAGATCTTTGAGTATAATAAGCGAAATAGTCACTTTTGGCTGAAGCCTTCTCAAATAAATAAGTAATAATGCTTATACAAATTTTTCAATTTTTTTCTCTATCTTTTATTTGCCTTTTGGTTCGAATTATTTCTTCAGTTTTGGAATATTACTGATTCATGAAATATTTGGCCAAATTTTCTAGAAAAATACACCTAAATACCGTTCGACCTGGCTGAGATCTTTAGTGTCGGAAGTTTTCTTTTAAAAAGTCGAGTACACCCTCGATCACCTGATTATCCCAGCTAGTGATGAAAATGTCATTGACATAAATCGCTAACATGCAACGAGTTGATTCTTTTAAGTGTACGAATTCTTCTTCTTCTTATCATGTTGTAACTTCATCAAGATCTGAAACGATAATGAGCCTTCATCTGAAGAGAAGCTTCTCAAGTAACCGAAAAAGTGGGAGGAGCCCGAGACTCCCCACCACCTACCCATTGCACCAGCAAGGGCAGGTGTTGTAAAGAGAAGGTTGTAAATCACGACCAAAATCAGGACCACCTGCGAAAAAGGGTCAAATGCTTTCAATACAGAGGTTTACCTGAACACATCATTAATCACCAATGATTTTCGTATGAGTTTCTATCGTTAGCGGTAATTACTTGGTATGAGTCAACGTTTACATAGTGTCCAGAACTTCATCTTTTTCGGCTTTTAGATGTTTTATATTTTTCCCCTCCATTTTTACACCAGATCCTTGGTGCCGTCATCCATTTTTCCCCGTAATTCTTCTCTCGTATGCTCTCGATTAGAACCACACACGAGAAGGTGGTCGTCGTCCTGGGGCAAGCCACACTCTGGGCAACCAGTGTTCTCGCCCAATTTATCTAAAGTGTACGAATAATGTTGCATCGTACGCTGTAACAAGTAACCCAATTTTAATTAGAATACGTTCTAATTCGTCATACCATGTTACAGGAGATATTCTTAATCCATACAGAGAACGCGACAATAACCAAACATTTGAATAATTTTCATTTCTGCTTATTGTAAAAAACGTGAAAATAACCGTATTACATTTCGCTGTTTTTTTTCCTCTTCGAGAGAAAATTGCGTATCACATTATAGCTTCAATTGTATTCACTTACGATGTAAAAATTCTCAACATGAAACCATAAAAAAAGCAGCATCGGTGCAAGTACTTCATTGTATTATATGGTGGTAAAGCGCTGCTGTACATAGTAACGAATATTCTCGTGCATCAAAGCTAAAAGTTAAAAGAGTTCTTTGGAGGAAGCAAGATGGATGAAGGGGTTGAGAAGAAGGATAACGAAACAACGCTCGTTCAACAGCCTTTTCTTCAAATCCAATTCTCGTGTATTTTTTTCGCGCATGTTGTGCGTATGTGCGAGTGTCTTTGTAGTTTAAAAAATTATATTCGCTTTAACACTTTACTTTGACGGAATTCCTTTGGCGTGAGGTATGAAGAAGCCCTTTTGCGAATACGATGCGTTTTATGTGTCGTGCGGATGTTTGATACGAGATGTTTTTCTTTGCTTCATTCGAAGAATATAAACGCGGTGATTCGATGTAATAAAAGATAATGGAGATGTGAAGTTATGCGAAGTAAAGAGTCGGTTTTGTGTGAAATTTTTACATTTTAAATAATTCAAAAGATTCGGTTAGATGAACGAGATTGAGCGAATGAACGACCACGTAAATTGATTAGGTTCGATGTCAGGGGTTTGGTAAATTATTCATTATAGAAAATAATTATACGTTTAGGTTAAGTTATTCTATGTTAAAACGACGCTTATTATACGTTAATTTAATTTAAAACTGATGTAGGGTCGTAGAATGTGCCTCGATAAGGTTTAACGTTATAAAGTATCGATATTTGTCGGCATTATCGAGCCTATCTTTATATCTTTCGAGGATTCGACTCCGACGACGGAATCTTATTACACGTTCGTTTAATTAATAACATCAATATGTCCGCCTGTCACAAGACGACTGGCTTTTCTGCATATACGATATGTAAATGGGTAAAGAATTAGGTATGTTACGGTTTATAAAAGCGAACCAACATAGAAAGGCATTTGCACTATGCATATATGCATTAACAGCATCAGCGGCGGCTTCAGTTTCATGTAAAACACCTGTTGTAGCTCCTTGATATTTTTCAAAAAAATTCAGCGTTACGCGGAAGCTGCTTATGAACAAGAATCTGCACCTTGGTTATTAATTTGATCGCAAAAGAATTTCATGGGAGAAAAGTTGAAATTTAGAGAATATACGAAATGGAATTATACGATGAGATTTATAAGTTGGAAATTTCGTAGAATATCGAGCTCCCTTGTGAGTAAATTCGATTGATTTTTTTTCCTTCAGACGTGGTTTTCACCGAATTAAGCCAACTTCTTAATAAACCTTTTGCTGATTGAATTAAAAGTACGCCTTTGGAATTCCGCTACGGTAAACCGAAGTGTAAAAGGTGAACCGAAAGTTTTTATTTTTTAATTAAGTAATTTAGTCGGGCGAAAATTACGGGTGTTTGTTATTCTTAGGTTGTAGTCTCATTAAAGAAAGCGCTTTTCTATAACATTCTCGACGTAAAATAGGTATCGGAATACGAAATAAAGGGAAAAATATGCGTAATGTAAAGGGCATCGATATTCTATGGGTTATTTGGCTACATAATGGATGTGCTCTTATGTGTAGGAAGATCATAAGGTTTGTTTTTCTGTCTTTTTTTTTATCGAGTTAATTTTTTTTCGACGAATGAGAAGTTTTTTATTTTAAAGAGTGAAAGGAAAAGGAAGATTTCCTTGACGCCCTCGAGTGTTTTACTTTTCATTCTCAATTATTAAACGAACTAGTATTATATACGTTTTTTTGTCTTTTTTTCTCGTTTACACCGGGTTTTAGAAAAACATCGAAGGAAATTCGTTATGAAGCCTTGGGCCAAAGCTAAGACTGCGGAGTTGTTTCTAATGAAGAGTAATCCTTTATAGTTGTGACGAGGATTATAAAATGGGGTTTCGATGCGAATGTTTGATGTGTCGGTGATACGGCTTACGAGATAATGTTCAATTGTGCTCGAAAGAACGGAGAGTTTGAGATGTTTTGCGATTCAGCGTGGGTGGTTAAATGGTGATGAAGTAATATCGATTTTTTGAGTTCTTCGTTTGAAGGTGTCTTTGAAAGTTTGAGAATTTTTTGGATTTCGAATAATAAATGTACTTGTGATTGAGCCGAAAATTTTAGCAAGAAAGTATCTTTCTAGCTGTTTTCTATTTTGGATTTTGTGAAAAAAATTGCAATCCGGGAAGTCTTTTCAAATTTATCAACATATTTTGTGTATTTTGCATATTTTAACATTTGTTCTATTTTTTGCATAATTTATTGATTTATGTATCTATAAAATTATCAATTTAAATTTTTCGAGTCCAAAACAACAACACTTAATTTACAAAAATTATAGATTTTTTAAACCTACTGTGAAATTTATTTTAAATTAAATCAGTGGTGAATATTGAAAGTAAAAATACTCTCCTTATGGAAAAATTGATCATGATGGATTCGAGAATAGTTAAGTTGAAGAAAATTCATACCTAAGAGATGAAAGAATTCCAACACCAAAAAACGTTGAAACGTTATGTTTTCAATGAGTTACCCCTCGTTCGCATTAATTCGAAAGGGAAAGGAGCTGAATAAATTCCCAAAACTTCCAAAACACTTCAACTTTCTTTTCCGATGATTTGGTATAGTTTCACGTACGCTTGAATCAACAAGTTTTTCAATAGCTTGATGCAAATTGGGATATACTCGATGTACGTGAGTTACAAAACAAATTATGAGATGGAGAATTGGCAAGTTGATGTGGATAAAAGCTGTTGAACGTTTGATTAATTTGCATTTAGGATTTTGGATTAGTAGTTTGAAACGAGTAAGCCGGGATTTGGTTGCTTGGCCGAGGGATGTGCTTAATGTTCAAGTTGTCGATGTCGTATTGTGATGTTTGAGTGTAAAATTTCGATTCAATTGGTTGAACTGTTTAATAGGTATTTGCTGTGGTAGTAGAAATGAATGAAATCGTGAAAAAAAAATATTAAAACAGATTTTTATTCGTATGTGTTAGATTGTAGTACCAGTGTTATGGGAAAAATGACTAAAGAATCAAAAGAAATAAATAAATAAGTAAATAATTTTATTTCTCGCAGCGAATTAATTCGATCGGCTAGAAAAATGAAATTAATAGGAGAATGTTGATCAAGTTATAAATACCTTTGCAGCGCGAGTTTGCATCCGGAAAAGTATATATATAAAAAAAAATTATCAATTGAGAAAGAAAATAGGAAAAAAATTATATTTTGAAAATATAATGTATCTATCAATGCATCAATCACTTTGTCCATCAATAATAATACTAAACCGAAAAACCGAGTACAAAAGATAAAAAGTAATTAAAAACTTAAAGGATAAACAATGAAAATTTCGCGGCCAAGAATAATTCTAAATAATCAATAAAAACAAAACAAATCCTAAATAGGTTAGTAATTTTGAAAAATCGAAAACAATAAATGAATTTTTAATAGGACTGTAACACCCAAGTATCCAAAATTAAAGAATTTTGAAAAAAGAAATCATGAGTTTGAACTAAATGGAGAAATGTTTCAAATAAAATTTATTGGGGATACCTTTTGTTATATTTTTCGTTTGAAGAATTTTCAAATCGGTAGATTAGGATATCAACATAGTAGCAAATAATTGACGTAAAGCATTTGGAGAATCAGTGATAGTAGCATCTTTGTTGGTGTATGTTATTTTTACCTACATAATTTTATAATATATACGTTACTTGTTACGTTAAGTTACGACCCTAGACTTATGTGGTTAGGTTATTACCTTTTTAGCATGTGTTATCTACATTCGTTTCGTTTATTTTGTTTTATCATTTTTTTTTTCTAAAGCAATATACACACGCGTTCGTAATTATGTTATGTTTAATTATCGTAAAGCTTTAATACAATTTATTTACAATATCGTTGTAACGTTTTTCGAACGATCCACTGATGTTTCAAACGAACTTCTCAACAATCTTTCATAGTAGCTAACCAATGATCATCATTATTTTCAATAAAACCATGTAGAATGCATGCCATTTTAAAAGTTTCGCATTGAATGTTATCATAAGTCTTTTAATTTTCGCGCAAAAAAATATCAAAAATTTTGAACACATGTCCGTCAAGTTAATACCGGCCACCGCGTACTAGTGGGAGATGTACACTTACACCGCGGAAAGTGGTTGACGCGTAAGCGCGCATCTTCCGCTATTACACGGCGAGCGGTATCAACTTGACGGGCTCATGTTCGCAATTTTTGATATTTTTTTGCGCGAAAACTACCCATTTCTTCTGTGCGTTGTATATGAGTTTTTTTTTCTTGTTGATCTCTAAAACACGTTAAAACATGTTTTAACGAAAAAAAAAAATATTTGTCGATCGATCTCCGGATCAAAAATCTATAGTGGGTTCTGAACTTGTTCTTAAGAGGACCATTTCTACCAACGTTTAAAAAAAAATTACCGCATCCATTCCAGTCTCAATCCTTGCTGCGTCTTGATGTTACATCATTCCAAGCATTTTCTTCGGTTTTACCCCGAATACAACTTTTTTGAAATTTTATTTACGCGAGATGAGAAGTTAGAACATTTTACATGCTTTCTAGTTTCTAATCTAAATGCTAATTTCTAAGAAATCGTTTGCCATGCTTCTTTTTTCGTAATAAAATACACGATGAGTTTTAAAGACAAATTTCTTGTCTCTGGTTTAACGTTTATTAATTCACACCTTATAATAGGATATCGAGTATCAATACTGGAGACTTGTTTAGACGAACGATGCTTCCAATCTTAATATGTACTTCCGGTTTTGCGGCTCGACACGATATAATTATTGTTTTGTTGATACGAAAGCTAAAAACGATATATGGGGTAAAAGTACGACGATATATCAAGCATACCTATTATATAGTGGAAATCAATTACGAATTCTAGTGTGTACCGCACGTGCCTACTTACATCGCATACACCACGGAGTACGCCGATGTGCACAAATCCATCGCGTAGCCGTGAAAGTTTGCTAGGACGAAAAAAGAGGCACATTTGTGAAAAGAATGTGAACGGAATATTTACAACAGTTTAAAAAACAGTCAGATTTCGCTCGATGTTTTTCCCCGATAACAATACGATGGTTACCTCTGACCCTGGTTTTTTTCCTACACCATGTAATAGCTCCATCTTTAAAACGTCGCACGATCATATAATCTATAACCGCGAAGAAAACTCACTTTAAATGCAAATCAGTCGAATTTACCGAGGGTAATTTTAGAATTTGTGTTTATTTTGAAATCTCTGTTTCGGTTTGGTGGTGCACAAGCGAAGGGTAAACGGAGGGGTATACCGTAAAGTATATATTATGTCTATCGAATGATGTATATGTACGTGTACATTTAGGTAGTAAAATGTAAACGGGTGCTGGTTAGTTATAACGAGGTAAAATCCACGTTTTCTGAATTTTATTCTCGTAGCTAGAAAAATACACCATCAGATAATACTTGTAATAACATTCCGTAACGTTTTTATTGAGTATTTTATCAAATGTAACGTTAGCATTATTTTTAATTTCGTTTGTTAAAATTTTCTGTCGCGAGGTTTTCGTTTACAGAGAAATCGCGTAACGTAATTTTTTTCTCGAAGAATGGAGCTTTTTAATCTTTTTTTTTTCACTTGTAAAAAATAGTTTTTACTTTATCCCATTTCGAGATATTTTTTACGACTGGAGTATAGGGGCTTTTTTCCTCTGTAATGGGCTTATTTCGATTTAATATGTTTTCTCGTATCACTTCGGAGAAGTATCGGTTGAAAATGGATTTACCTTGGAGAACTTTCGTCGTGTGTTAGAAAAGGTGAATGATGTTGAAAATTCATTATTCGAATACAACGCCTGAAGTGTCGATTGCGTATAAAGCCAATTAAATATCGATGTCTTTTTTTGGTTTTGTTCATCGTGTACTTGATTGGACAATGTTACGAAGAATTATATTTTTAAAGAAAATAGGAAATTGAAGATAGGACCACCTTTTGTGTGTAAGCTTAGTATATTGGAATAGTCGATATTTCATTATTGGCATTGTTATTCTGTACGCATGTAAACAGCTGCATTGTACCCATGTATTGGGTTTAAAAGTTGAAGCGTTTCTACGATGACTGTTCCTTAGTACGAGACGTCTTTTGAATTTTAAACGTCTCCGAGTCGATATACATTTCAGAATTAGAGAAATATTCGGCATATTGAAATATTTAATGTGATCAGTAAAACGCACCCTTTTTATTGTGCAAAAAAATTCGTTAGGATAAATTTAATCGACGCGCCAGCTCGTAGATCGGTTGCGTAAATAAAAGGTTAACGTAGTATTAATCATCGGGGGAGTTTGGACGCTTTTTTGGTAAATTGAATAAAATACGGTGTGGTTTATTGTGATCGAGCAACGGTATTTTCATGGTGGACTTGGAATGAATAATTAACGCCTTCAGTTTTTCACTTATACAAAAACACCATCACATTTTTGATAAATCTTGTCGAGCTCTACAAAGAAGGTACTGATATGTTTTTGTCTATTTTGATGACTGAAGGAGCTAGAGGAAAATAAACGCTTTCAATTTTTATGACGTCTTCAATATTTAAGTTATGCAAAAATACGTTATTACATTTTTGGCAGACCTCGTCGAGCTCAGTATAAAAGGTAATGACGAGTATTTGCCTATCTTGAAAACTGTTGGCGCTGCATTACTCGCGAAATAGAATTTCATTTTGAGCAATTTTTCATTTAATTTCTACGAAATTCTGTCTCTTGAGCTATGCAGAGCTTTCAATTTTCAATATAAACGAAAACAAGTCATTACCTTTTTTGTAGAGCTTGACAAGATGTATTAAAAATATTATAACGTATTTTTGCATAATTTGAAAATTAAAGGCGTTGTAAAGGTTTGAAGCTGAAATTTTTCCAACGCCTTCAATTTTCAGTATACGCAAAAACTGATGTGAACTTTTTTTGTAGAGCTTGACGAGATCTGTGCCATAAATGTGATGACATATTTTCGCATAAGTGACAGGCAATTTTCTATGAATTGGCAGCAGTGCTTGAATTTGTGACGTCATATTCAGACTAGAAATATATAATTATGACGTCATGTCTTATACATTTTTTTTTGATCGGCACAAAATACGTTTATTTTTTATAATTTTAATTTGATTTCTTTTAAAATGCAGGTTTTCTTCTAATCTGAAATTTCATCTCGTTGATAGGAGAAGGGGAGAGGTGGTATTTACATGAAGATTACGGGTAATCACCGGTAACTTACTAGTAAATACGGGTAATTACATGTAAGTTAATATGTAATTACAGGTAATTTACAGGTATTTTCTAGTAAATTTGGTAAAAAGGTAGTGAAAAAGTAGTGATTTTTGAAGAAAAAAATTCGTCAAATGACCTGATGAATTGAAAGTTGGAGGTATTATGAAGCTTTGAAGTGTTCATTTTTTTCTGAAGTTTGATTTTCAAGATAGACAAAAGCATGTACTGTATGAACTTTTTTTTTTGTAAAGCTCGACAAGACCTACCAATAATGTAATAACATATTTTTGCATAATTTGAAAATTGAAGGCGTTATATGGATACAAAATTGTATATTTTCCTTCAGCGTCTCAGGCAAAACCACGTTTGAACTTTTTTTTACGACTTGTCAACTGAAAAATAGATTTTACAATTTTTTTCCAACAACAAACTTAATGGAGCTATTTGGATTTGAAAATGTCTCAATTTTCGTAGTGTATCACTCACCTTCAAATTTCAAGGTAGGCAAATCTTTTCACCAACACTTGCTCCAAATAGCTTTATCAATCGATCGAAGGATTTTTTGAACGCGAAACACACTGTAAATTGTGATCGCAACAGGCAAATTACGCGTTGACTTTTGGCTAACGTCAAATTTCCCTCGTGAAACAACATCGTCCGATATCCAACTGGTGAAATTATTCGACGTATTTTGTACCACACAGTCTATGGATTTAGTAAGATAGTTTGTTAAGTGTAGTTTAAAGGTAGCATTTCTCGAACGTATTACCACCGAGAGAAAGATAAATGCGTTAATGTCAGAAGTATTGTCTAACGCATCGCCTGATAAATGAAGTAACGAAATTTCAACCAAACGTACCTTCGTTGATGGTGGTTGTTAACAAAGCTTGTTTTTTCCTCGTTTACTCTACACCAATTATGAAACGCTTTTAAACGAAGAAAAATATCTCGAGACGCTAATCAGCGATGCTTTCGTTGTATTGATGGCGGTATTCGGTTACATCCGCAGCGAAGTTGTCATTTCGAGTTTTTCAAAAAAAAGTTGACGTTTGAATAAATTTGAGAATTGGATTATTAAAGATGGGGATATTTCTCTTCTTGATGGCAATAAATTGAATTTTAATTTGAGTTGAGAATATGTCGTGGATGATTCACCGAGTTATTTTAATTTACTCGATTAGATTAATTCATAAACCCAATATAAACTCAACATTATATAATAATTGAATAATGATGCAAAAAATTGAAAAAATCCAATACCAAATTTCTTCGATGAAGTAAAAACCTAAGGAAATTATCACTTCATAAAAAACAAAAAATCAACTTATTTAACGACCACGTTATAAAAACTCGGAAGAACGAAAATTGCGCCAGCGAAGTGTTTTATTTAAAAAAATAATGATAACGCTTTTAAAACACTTTTATAGTCGCATGTTTAATAAAAGCTAAAAATACCGAAATACCGTTTAAAAAGTTAATTTCTCGCTCGGCAACTTCTTGACGCGGTCTAGAGCTAATGTGTGTGAAAAGTTTCGCAAAAAGTCGTTATACGGTAAGAAATTTTCACGGACCGCAAAAAAATTAAGATTACAATAAATTAAAAAGTAATTAATTTAATAATTAGTAACAGAACATTAGATTGCGTGGTGGAACGCAGTCGCGAAAAATTCAACGGTGGAGTTCTTTTCAAACATCCCCACGTGATTCGGTCGTAGTCTGCGTTCAGTTTGTGTGTTGAAATGTCGTCGAAACGATGAAATTTCTCGTTTAATTTACGCGTTTTTTTTTTGTATTTTCAAAATCGAAAAATTGTTAATTGTTGTTTCGCGGTGTCGGAGGATTTGCGGGTTTTCGATGTCAAAGGACAGGATTTTTTTCGAGGTAAATAATTTCTTTTGTAATTTTAAACGACGTTGGGAAATTGTAAAATGAATAATTTTCATTTGGGAAATTTGAAATGAAAAAATTCAAATAAATTGCAATTTTTCGAGTTATTTTTATAAAAATATCGATGAAAATTTTTCATCTTTTTTTGCCACATTTTATAATTTTTTTTTGTCTTGTTTCTATTTAAATCGAAAAATATTTGTATTTACGAGAATTTTCGTCACTCGAAGGGATATAAAATACGGCAGATGAATTTTTGGTCGAAAAAAAGAAATAAAAAAGCTCAATTCCCTCGACGACCGAGTTGTGGTCATCGTTTTATTCGGGTATTTTGATACGAAACGCGATTCGCAATTTCAATATTTCATCGGGAAAATATTTGCAAGCCGCGAGATTTTTCTCTGTCGTATTAATGATGTCAAAGGATGAAAAAAAAGATGAACTCGAACCGTGGAAAATTTCAATTCACGATGTTTACTATGTTAAAATAAATAAAAATATTTTTCAAGTTTTTATAATTTCTTTACATCATTTCATGGTGAAAAAAAAAAAGATTTATATAGTGAAAAATTTTCTTTCTTTTTGAACCCAAGCCATTTTTCTTTATCGTTGAAAAGAAAAAAATAAAATCTTCTAATTTGTTCCACTTGTCTGGATTTGTTTGCGAAAAAATAATCAGAGAAGTAATGAAAATTCAGCGTTTTTAAACGACTAGATCGACTAATTAAAAATTTATTAAATTTTTGCCGTTTTTTTCTCCATTTTTCGTATTTCGTCGGCGTTGATAACGTCTTTTATTTTCAAACGACCGAGACGCGTAAAGAAAATATTCATTGGGAAGTTTTCGTTTTGTAAACGAGACGATTCGCGATATTTTCCCTCGCGTCTTTCACGTGGTTTTTTTCCTCGTTTCTCGACGTAATATGCCTTCCTCGGTGCATTGAAAAGTATCGGCCGAGTAAACACGAGTTTGGAAATTCATTTCGCGAGTATTATCGAAAATCTCGCTAAGTACTCGAAAATTACGTACAAGCGGGTCAAGGTTTTACCTTTTTTCCAAAGATAAGTTTCTCGTCGGGGTTTTTTATACGAAATGAGTCATTTGAGGAGATATATGGTATAAAGTTGGATAGCAATAGGAAATTCCACGATATTGAATTTCTTGCTATTTCGGGTTGAAAAAAAAATAAGGATTTTATGGCGCGGAATCGAAGATATTTCGAGTATTTAGGTGAATGGGGCTTTATGTTTCGATTTCATTAAGTACGTTTAAATGGATTTATGATTTTTTTTTTTCGATGTGTAAACACTCGAAGGGTACCAAATAGCGGTGGAAAATTTGTTCACACTTGAATTGGTAATTTTTGACGAAGTAAATTAAAAAAGGAAACGATGAAAAGCTCGATAATTTAGTCGGCGTGTTTTGTTTACCTATAAAATGAAATATGCTGTATAACGATGTTTACATATATAAGAACCCCTTTCGTATTGGTTAAAAAGGAAACGGGTTAATTAGATGACGATACTTTAAACAATTTACGTCTGAAGGAAATATTTATTATGGAAGTGATACCGTCGAATTGGGTATATTAGAATGATTTGGTTATATAGATTGCGTATCGGATGGCGGAATGTTTATAGAGTTTCGGATTTATTTATTGGCGACACGATATGGTTATTTCGTATTTCCCTTTTATGTCGACGTAACACGAAAAGGGACGGGTTCTTGGGAAGATGATAGGAGCGTAGGGTGCGAGGAGAAATTGCGAAATTTTAACTTCGCCACCCATTTAGCATCTAATGAATAGAATAGGGATTCGAGTATTTCGCGGTTTTTAGGGTCTGAAGTGTATAGCGGCCGCCATCGAGTTAAATTGTTTCATTATATCGAGTCGAGCGAACGGGGTTAAGATGTGAAAGACAAAAGGGAGATGGTTGTGTCGCGAATTCGAAGATGTGGCTTTGAAAAGCCAACTCGCTCAAGTCTGCGTGCCCACGTCTGCTTAATCGAATCGTACCTTATTTCGGTTTAATAAAGTTGCCGAGATCGATTAAAAATTTAAGTCGAAGCGATGAGTTTGGTTAATGTTGGGATAGAGGTGTGATGGCAATTGGTGTGCTTGGGTTTGAGGAGGGCATATGGTGCTCCGCTTTTTGAATTATTGTGGATTTTTATCTAATTATCTAACTTGAAAATTGTTTCGAAGAAAAGTGCAGATAAAATCATAACTAATAAGTAATAACTTTTATTTGTAATATTTTTCAATTCGATCGTCCTCCTTGGTACAAAAATACAAATCCTCAATTTCCGTTTCCAAAATCCTCTGAATCTATGTTTAGCTAGAAAGTTATCTTCGAATGAGTCAGAAAGTGACTTTTAATTCAGATAGGCACCTAATTAAAAAAAGATTTGCCACCTTCCACCTCCACTAATCTACTTAGGAGGAGTCCAAAAGTCAATAAATGCAATAGATGTGGAAATTTAGACAGAGAAAGCCTACAGAAAATTTCCTACTATAATTTTTTCCAAACTAATCGTAAATCAAATCATCGGATAAAGAGCTGTAAACATTTTCAAATAATCTAGGAGGCGGAGGGGGAGGAGGGGTGTAAAACCAGGTGCTCAGGGGAAGCTGAAAACCTTACGAATTTTGATTGTAAATATTCTTTTTAAAATTTTGAAGTATTTTATTTCCTTCAAGCAGTTGCCATTTTACTTAAGTTTTGCTGCTTCTCCAGAAATATTGAAATTTGGGCGTTTTGAAAGTAAGAATTTTTCATTTCAGCCAAGAGAAGATGTCAAATTGAGAAACGTTTCAAATGAAGGTTTTTTTGACGCTTTTAGCTATTTTTTTTGTTTGAAGAATTTTCAAATCGGATGATTAGGTAAAGAGTCATGGTAGTTGTGAAGACGACGCGTAGGATCTTTAAAAAACCACAAGACCTGGGCACAAAGTCCTGAATTTGTTATGTTTTTTAGATACAACACTTGGGTTCTGCACCGCGCCACAAACTGGGACAGAGTCCCACGGGTATTTTCGCACTTCAAGGGGGAGAGGAGGGGGTGCTATGACGGCAAAAAAAGGTTCTGCGGAGCTGCTTTTAACAAGATCATTGCCATCCAAGTCAGGGATAACTATTGCGATAAAGTCTCGAAGCTAAATTCCTTTATTATGCATTCTAGATTACGAATCAATCATAAAATTTCTTCTTATATCCGAATCGAGCAAATCAGATTTTTTCACTGGTTCAAGAGCGTATCAAGTAGAATCATGAAATTTGCATAATGGCCTAGAAATTCAAGAAATACCCGAGCTTTTTTTTGGTTCGTTACAAAAAGTGAAAGTTGAGATTATGAAAAGTAAGAAAAAACTCGATAGGGTTATTTAAATGTTAACGAGATTATCGAGATTTTCCATCTTTTAATCAATTTCCTTTTTCAAAGTAGCTAGGTCGGTGTTGAATTGGGAGATATTTCGAAAAACATTTTGCAAGATTAAAAAAGCACGATGTCATTGTCTTTAACGGACAGTTATTATTAACTGCGGCCAAAAAGCTTACGGTTTAAAGAACGTGACTGTAATGTTGACCAAGAGCCCGAAGCTGTAAGTTCCCGAAGGGATTGTGGCATTTCGAGCAGGGTTGAAAATACAACGGAGTTATTAATTAGAGACGTTGCAGTTGTAACAAACGTCCGTCTCCGTATACGCAGACACACGGTTTCGAAACAAACATACACGTTGGAAAGTCGGGGAGAGATGAGCTAGAACGCCGGAGCTTTATTAAATTTCATCTTATCAACTGCACATGGGGATTTGATGTAGATTGAACGGGTTATACGAAGAGAATGAGATTGTATTATTTAAGAGGTACCGGGTTCAAATCGCGTTTTAATTACACGTGTGCTCGTATATGTTGGAAATGCTGCGATAATACGAGATAGAAAAATTCCAAGATGTCGGATCGTGAATTCGTAAATTTTTCGGATTAGTGAACTTGAAAAAAAGCAAATGCATTATAAATTAACTGTCGCCGAGCGTGAGCTTTTTTCGGCGGAATCTCGGATTATAAAAAAGTAATACTTCGAGCTTGACGTTGACAAATCTAAAGGGACAGTAGCCAATATAATCGAAATAAAGATTCGAAGCACGATTGGACAAACGAGTGTAGCAATGTACGAAACGATCCATCACCGGTGACGTGGTGTTCGAGTTGTACACTAAATCGGGGGTACTTTGTTTTGTTGCTCATATTATGTCAAAGTTTAATTCGTGCGACAATCCGGAGCGTTTTTTTTTCCTAATTGACTCTCGCAAAGCGACGGATATCGGGTTATTAAAATGTTACCTCGAGGGAGCGCGATTTGACGTGGTTTTTACGATGTGTTAACATAGTGTTGGGGGCTGAATGAAGGGGTGCGAAAATCACCGTGTTTTCTAACAATCGCCACAAAAAGTTACACTGTATGTCCTGTATGTTTAGAAGATCATGGACTGGTTATGCTTGTAGGTAGTGTGGAATGAATCCATGAGAATTCAATTCTACTAGAATATCTAGTGGTCACAGGAATCGGATCCATTTACTGTAGAAAAAACCCGCTAGAGGGCGCTACATACAGAATATTTGTTATGCGATCTGCGTTTACTTACTAGGTCTACCCCCTCATAAATAAAATTCTGATAAAGTTTAGTAGCGTTCTCTTGCGATTTTTTCAGTTACTACGGATTTGAATCTGAATTCAACCAGTCGAGAAGGTAGGCTTTTTTTTTACTTTACGAATTAAACTAGAAAAAACTTCTATAACAATTTGTTCTACCACAAAATGTAATTTTACCTTGCTAGAAATTCTCAGATGTCAGTGCTTAGATGTTGCTCGATTATGATATTTTAATCGTCGTTTTGTTTATTTGATTTGGTACGCGGATGGCAGGAAATGGCAAACGAAAGTATAAATATATCAAGCGGCGAGAATTATTGCCCATAGATACTTGGCGGCGGTTTAGAAAAAGGGGAATATGTACTATAAGTATACACACCGTGTGACATCCGCAACCACGTTGTTAATCCTTTTAACCGTCCAGTTCGGGTTCGCAGATACATTATCGAAGTCGTATATAAATCCTGCGTTACCGAAAAACCACGTATGGACGAAATACATTGTAAAACCACATTCGATAACGGGTATTTTAACGCACCCTCTATAGGCGTTTTCTTGCCTGCGCTACGCGGAATTAGTTTTCTTATCAAACTTGGCTACGGGCTTTTTACTATTTTATATACCAAAGGATTAAAGCCGAGTGACATTTTTCGGCGTTTGGATATTACGGAATTTTCCGTCTGCCGGAGATATCCAGCAAATTTTATGGCCGCGATGGAGAGAGGGAGTTTGGAGGAGTCATTGAGAGTTATGTGGATTTTTAAACGTCCTAGTGCCACATTGTTTACGTTATAAGTTGAGCTACTTTGGGATGTGGTTTTGGGGATGATTCGAAAGGAAAGTTTCATCGTGTTTGACGGTCAAAATGCGAATTCTTTTTGTCTACGTTCTCCGCTTCGTTTTATTGGTTGCTTAGAGATGGTATTGTTGATGTTGAGTTGAGTGTATCATTTGTTTCGGTATTTTGTTTTTACAAAAAAGATGCTGTATATAGTCTTATTCGCCAAGTACTATATCATTTACATTCATGTACGTGTTATTATACCCTTATTTTTGAACTGTTCTCTAGCAGCACAAATGTTCCATCAAGTTTTTTGATGTGTGTAACCAAGGGAACGGTTAACAATAATAAAAATGTTTGAAAACATTTAAATTAAAAAACTTGAATACAATGAATCTAGAATTTATTTAATCTGTATTATTTTTTTTTTAATTTTATTATCCTCAATATTGAATCTTCCCAAAATTGGGAACTTTTTCAATACTAAATCCAAAAATATTTTTAAATTGAAGCAATTTAAAAATATTAAAAATGTTCATTTTTCATTTCTTTCATTTATGCTCTACCAGTTTAATCTTTCTTCAAGTTTACTACCACTTCAAGAATCGTTTCATCACGCTACCCCTTTCCACTAATAAAAAATTTTCGAAATACCACATTTCGTACACTTCGCCGGTCATTTATTTATGATAGTCTCCTGTTTAGTTCAATTTGAAGCAAAACTATCTTCCATCTAAGAAGTTACTTCCAAAACTATAATAGGTCGGTATTTGTCATTTACCTTTACCATTCGGATTTTTTGGTCCTGTGATTATGACTTTTGGAAAGCCTTTTTTTGGTTTCATCGTCTTGTAGTACCAAACTATGTTTCATATGCTTCTCCATTCATGTCTTCGTGGTAGTCGCCTGTTTTGCTCAACTTGAAGCGAAACTGTCTTCCGTGTTTGAAGCCACTTCTAGAACCATTGATGGGCCATTATTTGTTATTTACCTTTACCATTCGGATTTTTTGGTCCTGTGATTATGACTTTTGGAAAGCCTTTTTTTGGTTTCATCGTCTTGTAGTACCAAACTATGTTTCATATGCTTCTCCATTCATGTCTTCGTGGTAGTCGCCTGTTTTGCTCAACTTGAAGCGAAACTGTCTTCCGTGTTTGAAGCCACTTCTAGAACCATTGATGGGCCATTATTTGTTATTTACCTTTACCATTCGGATTTTTTGGTCCTGTGATGATAACTTTTGGAAAGCCTTTTTTTGGTTTCATCGTCTTATAGTACCAAACTATGTTTCATATGCTTCTCCGTTCATGTCTTCGTGGTAATCGCCCATTTTGCTCAACTTGAAGCAAAACTGTCTTCTGTGTATGAAGCCACTTTCAGAACCATTGATGGGTCATTAATTGTTATTTACCTTTACTATTCAGATTCTTTTGCTCTGTGGTGATGAAGACTTTTAAAACACCTTTTTTGTTTTCACTGCCTTAGTACCAAACTTTTGGTGAAGTTATCCCTCATTTAACCACGTTTCATCAGTGTAATATATTCTTCTTCAATTCTCAAATTTCTCTAATGTATCTTTTCTTCAAATAATGAATAATTTCCAATGAGGAAACTATTCAAATATAATTTTCAAACCAAAATCCCTGCTTCAGCGAAGTTTTATGAAAATTTCATCTTCTAAAATTGAAATTTTACGGAAGTTGAAAATTTTTAACTTTGTTGCCATGAATTTTGCGAAGATGTTTTAACAGAAAGTCTTATTCCTATTTCTGTACCAAAAACTGACAGTTTTCCCATGTGCAAGCGACAAAATTTCTCGTCTCAATAACTTACGTATATACCCTATTGGTACATACTTTACTTAAGAGTAGTCAAAACATCACACTTGAATAGCTCAAGACTTGAAGGAAATTTAAAACCTTAAATAAAACTTCGCATTTCCTGTTTATCAAGCCTTTCAAACGATTTGCATCATGTATAAAATCAACCTTGATGAATTTTTGTCGTCAGCGTAATTACACCAGCGAAACGTACGTTATAGACAAAACGTACATCGTGTCTGGAATAGATAAGCTGACACAACTACGTCATTTCAGCGGCACTCGAAATGAGAATAGAAATATCTGGTACAAAAGATATTACACGGTTAAGAAATTCGTCAACGAAAACATTTTATCAAGTATCACTATGTAGCGCGGTTCAAATGGCAAAAACGAAACATCTCTTAACAATAGCACGTAAGAAACTTAATTTCCGTTGTTGCGAACACGATAAAAATATGCTGATCGAAATTTAATAATCGTCATTCGGTACACCTTGCATTTTCCTTTCGTTCTTCCGCGCTACCGTGTTCCAGTAAATGAAAGAAATTCTAAAAAAGTAAAAATTCCTTAGGTAATGGGTAAACGATCATACACGTGTTTTCTGTTTATACGATTTGTTTCCTGTGTTTCGTTTATACGTTAATAATATACCCCTTCTTGTTCAATTCCAAACACAACTAAGATTCCATAAATAGCTAAAGCAGCTGGCCCAAATGCTCTGTCGTAAAGTCTAATAATTTCTCTAATGGTCCAGACGCGTTTAATCTCAGTTCTTATTGTAGCTGATGGGGTTCTTTTTTTACGACGAACGAGTCTTTATACGTTGAGCAGAAATTGCACTTTATGGAAAATTACGACTTTGGAGTGAGCCTGTCGCGTATTTTCTCAATTTGTTTTCGTTGACGAGCGATAGAGTCGCTGATTTTATCGTATTCGTGCTTCGAAAAGAGTTCCCCAAAAATATTCGATTAATGAATATTTTCACGTTTGTCTCGAATAAAACTTTTTCGTTGAAATTCGCGAAATGTTTTTGCTGTTGTGACCATCGAGGTGTTAATAATTTAGCGAATTTTAACGTCGATTTTGATGGTGGCGGGAATTCATTTTGTTGTCAGCGTAGTCGTTGTGATAATACGTATAAGCGGGGGAAATTGAATACAACGTTGTTCCCTCACCAAGTCTGTGGAATTTTTTATTTTTGAAAAAATAGTTAGAAAGAATTCTTATTGCATTATTTGGATTTCAAGCAAAAAAAAAGTAAAACAAAAAATTCTTTTTGTAAAATTCAGCTAGTAAAAATTTCATGGGGGGTGTTTTTTATACATTTTTTAATATTTTTTCCTCGCGTCGTTATTATCCATTTTTGCGTTCGAAGTAACCAAAGCTGTACCTTTCGGCGGAGAGTTCGCGGATTTTTCGTTCGACTTTGGTGAAGTTTCATCTCGCGATTTGATTAAATCACGTAGAATCTTCGGATCTGCTTCCTTAAAATGAAGGATCGCCGCATTTTTTAAAAACAAAACTGGGTCACATCTACCTAAAGCGCAATGCAACGAAAATAAACTGGCATGTGACATTTGTCACATGTGTGGAGGGGGCGGGTTAAACATTTTTACTCCCTTCCCCACCACCACTGCAACCGATAAAGTTTCATTTAAACAGCAAATTTCAAAGATTTCTTCAAAAAATTTTGACGATTCCGTCTTTCTTTTTTTTGTAGCGGAAAAATCACTTTTCTCACTACAAAAAGAAAGAAAAAAAATGTCGACTATTTTACTATTATTTTAAACTTTTAATTCATTTTTTCACAAAATTCAAAAATAATTCCTTCGTAAAACATCTTCCTCGTGAATTCGCAACGACCAAAGAAACCAAGTATAACATCGCATCAAGCTGCGATCTCAGTGGAAACTTAGCTCGTCATATCTAAAGACTCGTTGCAACCCACGTAAAAAGCTCAAGCCGAGGAACTCTCTACAGGCCGTTTTATTCATCGTTGGTGAATCCGTCGCGAAAAATATTTCATCAAATTTCCGCCAACAAAAGGGTAAAGTCGAATATCTAAACGTAGTCTCCGATGGCCTAAAAGATTACGGCCGAGTTTTTCACCCCTGTAAAAACATTTTCTCTAAGCGATTTCTCGTCGAAAGTTACACTTCGTTACACTTGAGAATGGCCTTGTAGTTATAGCCCATTTAAAAAAATAATACAAAAATATTTTTCTCGTACAGCAAATGCGGAGTTAAGGAAACTCGTGGAAAAATAGAAAACAATACACCTCGAAAATTTCATTTTTGCTAGAACATAGAAAAAAGTGTATCAATTGAAAAAGGAAAAAATAGATTGAAAATTCATACCGGATATGTAATTCTATTACTACGGAAAAAATCTATATTTCGATTGTCGAGAAGAGCAGTTGAAATAGAGGAATAGAAAATCATTCAAGAATTGTGGAAACATTTAATTAAAATTTACTCGGTTTTTCGAACTACGCGCAAACGGGGAGAAAAAAATCAACGCCGTCTAAATTAAAACCGCAAACTTTCGTGTATAAAAACGAATAAACGGGAAAAATCTGACAAGTTTTAGAGGAAATGTTGACGAAAAAAAAACCACCCTCGTACCTAAGTAAATTCTACGTTGGAAAACAACGCGTTAGAAAAATTGTGCAATTCTCCGGAGAGATTGAAATGTCATATATTAAAGTTTTGTCAGTGGTTCAATTCGAATCCGAACGAGGGCTGCCGCGCAATTTATATACGAAAGTCTTCATCAAATATCTAGCCTACGGAAATATGTAACTGTTTCCTCGTACGGAAAAAAACCTTCGGGAGTGTTTGAGGTGAGAGAATATGAAAAATACGTCGACCAAGATGCACTCAATTTATACCACAAAGTGAAAATCGATCTGGTGCATTTTATACGATTAAATGTTTAAGTAAATTGGTGCATTTTTTTTCTCGACCGAGCTTTTGTGATTTTTGTGATAAGAGTATTTTCAACTCGGATGGGTTCGTTTCTGGTACTGACGTTTGTAGTGGCCACAATAAAGATGTTTTTCCTGCTATTCGAAACATTCTACGAATTATTCCGTGTATATGTCTTGCAATCGCATGCAAGATTGGTATTATACGATGCTCGATTTCGTTATTAGTACCCTCTGTTTGGGCGTACGATACGTTTGTGCTTTTCAAAACTCACTCGACCGAATGAAAAATATATTATAGCGTATCTACATCGTATATGGAGTAACAAGTGAGTCTCGGTTTGTGGTTTTTATATGGTGAAATGTGGTAGCGTAATTTGGTGAAAAATGAAAAAAAAAAAAGTTTGAGAAAATAAGGAAATTAATGCAAGATTAAGATCATAAAGAGCTAATAAGAAATCGAATTTTAATTTCAACTTACCCCTTGCTCAGGGAAAGTGAGCATGATAACAAAATTTGAAAATCGTTTATATTGAAGAAATTGCATCTGAACTGAATAATCGACTCGGACTGGTGAGTGGTGAATCATCTAATCGATCAAATCAATCCTAATCGAGTTGATTCCGAGTGAACAACCCTTTTTCGCAAAATTGGATCTTAATTTTTATTAAGTGACCCAAAAATTGAAAATAATTTAGGCTTTTTTGCCGTATATGCAAAAATTTCCTTATTCAATAAACTGAAAGAGTCTGAAACCCACATGAAAAGCACATAAATCACTCGCACCATATTCATACAGTGTGGTGCAAAAGTCCCATAAGGTGCCTTTTATTTTTCACAGGAAGGTGATAGCGAACTAATTCAATCGGTTTTATTTTGCTTCTGTGATCAAAAATCGTAGGTATATGTATTATATTTAGTACAGTCATTTTAGGTCAATAATCAACATTAATTTCCCGGAACAGGAAATTCGGAACACAGGTGCTATACAACATGTACTTTAGTATTCCGGAACTTACCATCGATCGGTTGATACCTTGCCCCCTTTTTGGAAGTAAAAGTTGTAGAGCATAAAAAAACAAAAATTTTCATCCCAACAAATTTTTTGTAGGTAGACGTGGCAGCTAGACATTCTTCGATGAGTAACATGATAGTAAATAAACCAGGGAAAATGGCAAAGTCCAAAAAATCCAAAATTAATTCCCCGGAACGGGAAATCAGGTTATAAGTG
>QBDW01005442.1:0-64438 GCA_003261595.1 Maconellicoccus hirsutus | reverse complement strand
GATAGTAAATAAACCAGGGAAAATGGCAAAGTCCAAAAAATCCAAAATTAACTCCCCGGAACGGGAAATTCAGGTTATAGGTGTTACATGACATATACTGTAGTATTCCAGAACTTCGCACCGATCGGTTGATATTTTGTCCCCATTTTGAGGGTTTGAAGGTCCTACATAAATTTCCAGGTTTTGCCATTTTCTGTGGTTTGTTCTACTCGTTGGAAGATATCTTGCTGCCGTGTCTACCTACAAAAAATTTGTTGAGACGAAAATTTTTGTTTTTTTATGTCCCACAACTTTTACTTGGAGAATTTTTTTGTAATTTCTTTCCTGAAAAAGTTACGTCTCGCGAAATATAAGCATCTTTGAAAGCGGTCCCACCCCCATAAAATGATTAATTGTCAACGGCGGTCATTTTTTCTTGTTTTGAGCATCATTTTGAAGCTATGTAGAACGTGACAACTTTCCACCTTCAATTCAGCAGACTTTAGGCGATTAATCGAGTTTTTTTTGAAATAGAATAAAGTACGTTTGTTTCCCTGGCTCCAGATCCTTTGCATGACCTCCCACAAAAAAAACTTTGATGCCAAAATATGTATTTTTTTATTCTCTACAGCTTTTGTAGAGATATTTTTTCCAAATTTTCACAACTAAGCAAGTTATTGCGAAAAAACCAAAAAGTGGACCCTTTAAACCCTCCAAAAGGGGACAAGGTATCAACCGATCGATGGGAAGTTCCGGAATACTAAAGTACATGTTGTATAGCACCTATGTTCCGAATTTCCCATTCCGGGGAATTAATGTTGATTTTTGACCTAAAATGACTGTACTAAAATAGACCTGATTTTCAATTCTGGAAGAAATGGAGATCGCCCTGGAGGCTCCAAAATTACACATTATTGTAAAATTCGATTTTGGGAGGTTCGAATTAGGGGATAAAGCGTATTTATCGCTTTTCCAAACCATTTTTCAAAATTGACTCATTTTTTCAGAACATTTCATGTTTTAAATGAAAATTTCAATTTTTTGTTGGGGGTGAACTGCTACTGAAACCAATCAGAACCACCGAACCCCGACACTCGAATTTCGCCGAAAACTAAAAACGCCCGTCCGCGACAATCCACCGCCTAACGCACGTAGCCCGACTGCTTCTCGACGGGACGCACTACACCGTCGCGCGAGAAGGCGCGGCCTCGGTGCGCGCGTGGCTCCTGCATTCGCCTAATTGTCTCCGTTCCCTTACCACTCCTCTTCCTTCACCTGAAAAAACTACAACCCTCGCGGTATTTCTTTCTTTCACGTTTCGCTCGAGGCCGATCCTCTCTCATCTTTCCAGTACGCGATAATTTTACGCGAAAAATCCTCTCGTCGTCGAGACGCAGCGCTTTACGACCAAGTTGAAAAACACCGAAAACACGAGACAACCGAGGGCGAAACGAATCGCGCCGCGGGGAGGAAGAGACGCTCAAAAAAGATAATTTCGTTCCGCGAAACGATTCTTTGTCTTTACCCCCACTCCTCGCGAATTCGACGTTTTTTTTTGCATTTCTGACTCTTTCTAACGTTCGCGTTTTTCGCGATTTTCCGCAGCTTTTCTCCTCCGTCGTTTATTTTTCTACAGTTTTTCGCTTCGTTCTTCTTTCATTTATACCTTTTTTTTTCGTCTCCTTCGCCTCCTCCGGTGCTTTGGTCGCCGCGACGTCGATTAATTTTTTAAGCGCGAGTAAAAAAACCACCGCGTCGGCGACAACGTCGTTTACAGCGCAACGAAAAAAAAACCGCCCGAGAAATGAAAATTGCTCGAATTAACCTCCCAACGGCCTTTTGCTTTTGCGCGTCGTCGTCGTCGTTTTGTTATGCCGTCGCGAGTATTCCGTCGATTCGGCGATATTTTCACTGTCGTCTTACACGCTTCGTCTTCGTCGATTCCATAAGTACCATCACCCGCCGCCCCCTTCACCGCTACTTTGTCGCTTTTTCCCCAAAAATTTTTCTCGTTCGACTTCTTCTCATCGTTACTTCTTCTTTTCGCCAAGCTTTTACGAATGTTCTTCGTACGCGTCCCCTCTCCTCCTCCTCCCCGCTCCTATCACGCAACGCGCTCTTTACTTTTATCGTTTGAGAAAAACTACGATGTTTTCTTTGTGTAATTTACGTCATCAAATTCGTGTGATTTATTCGATAATAATTACGTCTCTACACGCGAGTTACCTCGAAGGTTATTCGAGTGTATCCTCTAATGCCGCCCCTCGAAGAGCTGTTCACCAGATTCGAACCATCGATTCATTTGTGAGGTACCTACTACCTAGATACCTACCTGCTTTTTACAATCGGATACGACGCGCACTACCAACCCAAGAATCGGACAAATCCGAAACCATACGAAGGGGATGAACAAGACTGAGGGCGATAACCTCGAGTTTGAACGTACTAGACAGTCTCTCTACTTCTGTTCACTTCATCTCAGGTGACAGGAGCAGACTGAAACGAGAGCTGGATTTTTGGAAAAAAGTCCCTTTAACAGTCTACGTTCACTTTTAAACTTGTAGGCTCATTTTTAAAAAAATTGAAAATAAGAATTTCAAATTAAAATATGAAGTATTAAGAGAAAAATTGAGTCAAATTTAAAAAATAGGTATTTCAAAACAACGAAAATTTTTTTGTTTTGTAGTTTGAGGCCGCCAAATCCGGATTTGGCAATGGCGAGCAATTGAAGAACCTGCAGGGCGATTTCCATTTTCTCCACTATTTTCAAAAAATACTCCAGAAACCATCAATAAAAGATTGAGCGACTAAAAACTAGTAACTTGCTCATTTTCAATCGTCTCATCCTTCTCTAGGAAACTCCAGGCTTCGTAACAACATCAACATGACACGTTTACATCACAAGAATATCCCCAAACCTCCACGTATTTCTCACTGACACTTACCACTGCACTTTCGTGCTCTTCTGGCAACACCTGTTCGATTATCTCCCAACACCGACGTCATCACTAACCTCTATCTCACTACACTCCCTTCCCGCCTCCTTTCTGCGCTCGTCGACGCCACGTTATTTCCACGCACGAAACCGGTTACGCGATGAAAAATTTCGCCTCGCCTCATTCGCGAACTCATCCACGAATTTCTCTCCGCAGACGTCAACCGTTTTCTGCGTATTTTCAACATGACCACAAAAAAAAAGACCCACGACCAAAAGGTAACCACTCAACGCTTGTTTTAGCCCACTTCATCGTCACGCAAAAATCCTCGATAAATATCGCGTAACGATATACTCGAAACGGTACATTTAGCTTTTCGTACATTTACACCCCTCCCCCTCTCTTCTGGCCACCGCCGGCCACATAAATACTGCCGTTATGCGTATTACGTAATATTACCACGGGTCGGTACGCGTCCATGTAAATATCATTTGATCGGAAAATTTAAAAAACCAAAAGAACGATGCAAGTTCGCTGAACCTCGATGAAAGCTCAATATCCGTTTTAACGTCGCATCGATAAATTCTCTCAACGATAAAGCGCTCCCCCCCCCCAAAAAAAAATTAATGACAAAAAACCTCTATTTTTTAGACAATTTTATACTAAAAAATCAATACCGAAGGAATTTCGCAAAATCGACGTTTGTTTTGGCAGAATTCGTCGTCGGATGTACCTCAAAGTTCTCTCTGGAACGATCGAGCAGAGATAACGAGGTCGGATCGGAGGAAAGGAGGGAAGCGTAAGCGTAAGGACGGGAAAAATCCGTGGGTCATTTTTTCACCTTAAAACCGTCTATTCTCGTCGTATTTTAGATAATTAATCAAAGCACTCGTCATTTAGGATGAAAATCGAACAAAAAACATTTGGAGATCATTTGTCGAGAAGAACGTATCACGCTTGATATTACGTTAAATGATATGAAAAAGGAATGAGGGGGTTTCAAAAAGTGCTGAAAGGTTCTTACTAGTTCCATCGGGTTTCATCGATTTTTAAGAATTCCGTACTATAGAATAGTTGCAGTTATAAAATGATAAAAAATTGAAATAAAAATTAAAAAATCAATTAATATTGAATACAAACAAAAAAATGGAATAAATTCAAAAACTTAATTTTATTTTCCAATTGTAATTTTTTCAATTTTTTTTACCAAATAAATTCAAATTCAATTCCAAATATAATCAACCGCCACAAGCGTCTTTTGCTGTACATGGCGAAAAAAATTGAAACAAAAAATCATCAAATGAATGCTAACTTGAAAAGAAAATTAGAAAGTTGAAGAATTAAATGAAAAATAAAATTTTAAATAATATAAAATATGAAAAAAATAAAGAAGTAAAGAAACAATAAAAACGATTAGGATACAAAAAATTGAAAAATTAAAGAAATTAAAGAATGGAAATTTTTGAATGATTTTTACCAATTTTTTTTGCAATTTTTAGTCGATTCTGCGTATTTAAAAAAAGGAAAAAAAATTGAAATCCACTCATGTTACATAAGTTTTTTTGCGGACTTACAAAACTAAAATTTTCAATTTGTTATAAAACCAAAAAAAAAAAAAAAAAAAAAAAAAAACATTGGATGATACAAAAATGTTTCAATTTGTTAGCGAATTGAAAAAAAAATTCTCCAATTTGATAAGATTTATGAAAAAAAAAGAAACAATTTAATTTAATAATAAAATACATAAAAAAATGGTGGCACAAAAATAACACTAATTTTTTTCATCTAAGAACAAAAGTAATAATTTTTCAGCTTTTACTGTTCATGAAATAAGATGAAAAATTGGAGACAAAAATGACTCATCCATTGACATCATTTCCCATCTTTTACTGAAAGAATCCAATATCGATATTTTGCAATAAATACAGTAATTACATAGATGACTTGAGAATCTTTCAAAATTTTCAAAATTTATCTGAAATTTGTTTCTTTGCTCGAATGAAGTAATTCTAATTAATGTTTCAACGAGAAATCAAAATTGCATTATTGAAAAAAAAAAAAAATTGAGACCTACAAAAACAGTGAAACAGAAATGTGCTACGTTTAGCGCAAAATCAGGAAAGAAATGCGAATAAACCAATTAAAAAATCAACCAAACTCATTTCTTCCCCACATTTTCGAAACTTTAAAAAACACGAAATACATTATTAATGATAATAATCTCAAAAATATGCAAAATCCAAGAATCGGGAATCGCTCAGAAAGCGGACTCAAATGGTGAGTGGCAGGGGGAGGGAAGGAATAAACGGAAGGAGGATCAGGTAAACTTCGGGCTCATCAAGTCAGTGTGACCACGTAACATGATTAAATAGAGGAAAAAAACCAACCAACACACCAAATCGTCATAAAATATCTAAAAACGATCCTTTCTTCGGAGGTAACGCCGTTCATCTTTCGTTTGGGCTTCCAACTCAAATCACTCGTCCTAATCGTGCAAAATCGTACGTACTTTTCGATCAAACTTCAAATTTTGATTTAGGCATAAAATGGCCTCATCTGCACCTCAAAATCCACTCGTTTATCAAATCATCCCTCAACTCGGGTACTTTGCTCGACGAGAAGTTCAATTCGGTGATATTTCTCACATCATATATGGTCATTTCATCTTTCACGTGGAATATTTGGATGGACGAAGAGACGCAGCGTACTTCGGAGATGAAGGTGCGCAACCAGATGGCAAAATTGAATTCAATCTCGATCCGCGGAAGCCGGACACGACGATGACGGCGTTCATATCTCGGATATGCAGCTCATGAAGACGATACCAGGTAAACTCGACGGGTAATCGATGCGTTTGCGAAGAAAATACACATACAACGAAGGAAAATTCAACATATACATAGATGAGAACCCCAGCCACACATTCGGGTCAAAATGAGTACACTAATGATAGCATATTGCTGAGTAAAAACACTCACCGGCATTTGTCCTCGATACGGAATAGGGCTCTGTTGATTCATGTACGGCGGCATAGGTCTAGTATTCCATGCGTGATTGAAAGGAGGCTGCGGATTATCTGGTTTCTGATTCGGATAATCCGCGTAATTGTTTTGATATCTATGCACCGGGTTAGACGATTGTAATAGCTGATTTAGCGTAGGAGTCGGCCCCATTTGTTGAGATATACTCTGGCCGGACATAAACCGTTGAGGATGGCTATGCGGATTGAAATTCGCAGCGTGCGCGTTCATATGCGGAGGCTGCATAGGTCTAGAGCCGGGCATCGGTTTGGAATTCGGGTAACCGTGTCTCATGGTGAACTGATTCGGCGGTGGGCCGGGTACCGAGTTATGTATATTGTTAGCATTTGAATTCGGCCCTTCAGTGCTATTCATCTGGCCAGCGCCGTGCTCCGGAAGTCCGTAATTTCTAGCCGAATATGGTAAATTGTAATTCTGCTGAACGTTAGACGCTGCGTTCGTATCTGGTAACCCTTTATTATAATTAATCTCATTATTTCCGTTATCTATATTCTGTAAATAGGCTTTTTCAGCGTTCAATTTGGGACCGCAGTCGTCGGTCATTTGTTCATTATGCATATTCGGGCCGCAATTTGATTCCTGCCTGTATTGGCTCATATCTGCCGAATAATGCGTGGAAAATTTCACTTTACCACTAGATACCTCCGAACCTACGTTGGCCGATTTAGCCCCATTTTTATCGGTGCCATTTTGGAAAGTACTGTTACCTATCTCGGATGGTTGTTGTTTATCGTGTAAATGTTCGCGATTTGTATCATTTAATTGTGATTCAGCTTGCGTTGCAGCCATTTTACGAACGGCTGCAAAAGCAGTCACATAACCGCTTTCGAAAATACATCCAGCGTTTGTTTACGTTATACCGAAACTGTGTGCGAACCACTTCACTAAAAAACATACTTGTAACATCACTTAATATTACATTCACCACTGCTATCATTTAAATTTAACGCGAACAAATTCACAAATAAAAACGTCCGAACAACATTCACCATTTTAAAAAAATTTTACTCAAACACACACACAAAAAACATATATACATTTAACTTTAATTTTATTATATATTTTTCTTACACATTCACGTAGATCGGTTGTTGTTGGCCCAACACGAAATGAAAGGAGGTTAGGATGGAAGGTTAATATGTATACATCCGCTGTACAAACAACAAATAATAACAAACTTATACCCGATGCTAAACACTCGAAACAAATAACCTAAGCGAATTAATCGAAATTGAAATCGTCAATTCGGCCATTAAATAATCGACGCGGATAAAACGTTCATTTTTACAAAATATTTTAATTCTTGTAACAAAGAACTACGTTTCGCGTAGAAAGAACAATGTTACTAGTTACTAAATTTACCGCAATGCCTCGACATTCGCGCTTTCGTCGCGTTATCATGAGACATTAACTACCTACTCAACGTTTCGATCGAAAAAATCAATAATCGAGTAATCGGCGAACATTTTCATGTAAAATTACATTAAATCGGAGCTCGATAATTTATAGTCTTATTATCATCGTTATAATGCCAATTGTTGCATATATTTTCGTAAATTCGCGTTAATAAATAAGTCCACAAATGGCATACCTATTTGAAGATGGGAACTTGGCAACGTTGCTGCATCCGCGATACATCGTGCTACGTTGCAACTTGTGAAATTTCAGTTTTTTTAAATTTTCAAATAATTTAATATTATCATATTTTAATTTTGAAATTATAATTAATGAATTCGTTTCATCGAACGTGGCCCAAAATACTCGTTTATTTAATACCAAACGAATCAACAAGAATTTTACACAATAATGTACAAGTTTGAAGGCTAAAAGAGTTCTTTTTGTGGATATAAAATGAAATAACAAAATGAACTATGATTTCGGTTACGAAATATTGAAAAAAAATTCGCGAATACGAAAATTCACAACTTGTTACATATTCAAGCCCTATTTTCCGAAGAATTGGCACGATCATCAAATTCGTTCGGAACATACTTGAGAAACTTGTTCAAAAAAACTGCTATGGAGTACCTAATTATTACCTATGTATATATGTAATAATAATTCTGAGAATTTTCCATCATATCAGTGATTTCATTAAACACGACAGAAAAGTTCACTAGCGTATTACAACTTATGTAGGTATTCGAATAAATTTACAGTTTAATGCTGAAATACGTGGTAATACATTGGAACACGAATTATATCAAATTCTTCCCATCCCAGTTGAAATTCCATTATCAACAATACCCTCGTCTCTCATTTCATTCATCAAATCAAACTTCCATATCAAAACGTTCCTTATACAAAAATACAATCGAGATAACATTAAAACACAATAAATAGTAAAGGATAACAAAATGCAGGAAACCCCCAGAAGCCTAAGAACGCAAAACGAAACATTTCACGAGGAAAAATTTACAACATCGATTAAAACACGTCAATATCGCGGATAAACCCTAGAAATAAAACAACAGGCATCAAAACACGTAAAAATTGTAATTTATTATCAATAGGCTTTTCAATAGGTAACAATGAAACTGAACACTTCACCAGAGCACCTAATGAATAAACCATTGCCGAATAAATTACCTTCACGATTATGGTTTGGTAATTCAAAGGTACACACAAACATGATCGAAATTACTCCAGGTATAACAATATTACTGTACAAAAAATTCTTGTTAGAATAACATCGTGCACTGTACAAAAACGTTGTATTCACTAAAAATAAGGCAACAAGGTATTTTGTCAAATTACGCTAGAGACTAAACCAGTAATCTTCCAATAAAAATTTGCCAAACAAAAAACAATTACTGGCAAATGGAATTCATCAAGTCTTATAGAACACTTAAGAAATGTATCACATAATGTGGATGTGCGGTGTCATCCTGCTATAAAGCTTTGAGAAATTTATGTGCATATAATAAAGCGTTTTTTTTTTAATTCCACGTATTAACTAAGTACGTTCCTTTGATATTATTATCGAGCTTTTTTCATTCCTCGAGCCATCCACGCTGATAATAAATTATTACTAAAATATAATGAAAAACAATGTACTTGTGCTGCTAACAAGATGAAAGCGTACCACAGAACGCCATATGGATATCCCTGGAACATCATGGTTGATTAATAATTATACAGTACGTAATACTTCGTAGGGTAGCTTTCGAACACTTACCTGCCAAAGGAAAACCTCTTCGGTGGACCCAGTACTGACGTAAGTCCATAAATCACTAAAATAATACACCGCCCCGTAGATAATAGGTCCGAAACCAAATACTGAGATAAGATACATGAATCGTCTCATTGTAGGAATACGATTCCGTTTAATGGCAGAGAGTGCAAAAAACGTCACCAATACACTAATACACCATAAATATTCCCATATTAAAGGCTAAAACAGAGATAAGTTTGATAAGTGAGCAGTCATTTAGCTTGGAATTAAAATCACGACACTTACCTTGGGTACTTCTAATTCTTCGATTTCCAGCACGAAGATATCAAGTCTATCTAATATGTCAGCCGAGAGTTTTGCTAACATTGCGAAAAACAAGAGGTAGTGAAAAAATATGCAATATTTCAACCTAGATTTATTTTGTGCGCTGAAAAGGACCAAAAAATGAATTCGGAGTTAGATATGTAAGAGAATAGTACATTGTAATAACGTAATACGTGGGTATAATTTAATGCCGAATTAGTTCTGACGGCTTTTTAAGTATTACGAAAATGCTGCCAAAAATGCCGTCTTACCTTATCTGATACTGTTCAGCTACTCTCTGCCGATGCATGTAATCGTGGCCATCGGAGCCTACAACTGTTGGTCCTCCTCTTGAAGCCATGATGATGATGGAGTATTTTAAAACATTTCAGTTCAAATTATAATTAATTAATAAATTAATAAATAAAATATTCACTTTAAATGAACTTTTACACTCGTATTTCATAACCTCAAATTATTTTTAAACTCAACAATCAAGGAAGGAATTGACGTGTAAATAAAGTATTCGAGGAAGGAAACGCGAATCCAAATTGGAGCTTGTTAATTTCATCGCTAGTGTCGTAATTGTTGATACTTCTTATCATAGTCCGGCATTATGATTAATTAATTATTATTTTATTTTCTATTTTCAAAATTAAAAATGAAAATTATTGAAAAACGAAAAATTGCTGGAATTTTATTATTTTTATAAATATCACACTTTTCTAGTTGTCTTAATCGTTTGATTTATAAATTAAAAGGTCACGAATGCAAATCAACTCCATTTATTTTAGTCATTTACATACTGTATGTACAGAACGTAATATCGTAACTTTAATTCTTATCCAACAACTGACATAATGTTCATACTTATGAACCTTTGATAATTTTTCCAATTTTTTGTACAGTTTCGTAAGAAGTTTGACAACCACCTCCGAGATATTTAACTCCAATCTTCGCCCACTTGGAAATATACGAAAGATAATCCTCTTCTAAAGTTACCCATCTAGAAAAGTACATGATTTACGGCGCCTTGTAATCACACTCATTACCGAGATAACAATTATCAACATTCAGTAAACGTACTGATTTTTTTCGTCATCCCAAACTTCTTCAGTTAATGTAAAAACGCCTAATGGAACTTTCCCAGCCAATGGCGCAATTAAACTATCGATGTAACTAGGTTTCGCACAATTTATTCCAACTGCCAATAGTTGAGAAGGATTCAATGACCAACATTGTTTCGCAATTTCATCAAATCTTTCACCGCTGCTTAGATGTTCACCATCCTGGACCCAATGTTTATATTCCACTTGCCCAATTACTTCGTAATTAAATCAAATTACCTTTACGGAAAATGACAACTGAGCCTTCAAACCGGGAAACTCTTTCAATAATTCAACCAATAAATAAGCTTCACTGGAGGACGGAATAGTTGCAAATGCTATCGCATCTATACCAGACTCCACGCGAAGTTGTATTTGCTCTCTTTGAAAATTTTTGATGTATTCTAGATCGTACTTCTTGAGGAAATCTCCGGTATATTCCGAACCATCGGCGAGAATCGCTCCGAAACTACCCATCGAACCGAATATCAAAATATTTCCGTTTTTTTCCACTAAAACAATAACGTAATCTAATGTGAAATACGTCACAACAGGTTAATCAGAATAATACCATTTCCAAGCTCTTTCTCAATTTGAATAGCTTCTCTGCAACACGATACAGATTTATCGAACAAATCCCGAGCCTGTTGCTCATCTAGGCCTAAATGCGTCTCAAATCCTTGCAAGCTCGCTTGGTAGGTATTTGTGAACAAGACGTCGACTCCAGCTGCATTCCCAAACAAAAATTTACAAGGAATATTCGCCAATCGCCGCGATGTAAGTGATCAAATTACCTTTGATGAAATCGCGATACGCGTCCACGATAATTTTCGAATCCGAAAGCAAACATGACGAAGCCCACAAAGGATGACCATCGAATTGCTTAATACGATTACGCAACGTCGTCTCGAAACCAGAGCCAACGAAAAAAACTTCCGTCATTTTTATACAACTTGTTGTAAACCACCGTTCGGTTGAAAGTCGAGTGATCTGACGATAACGAACTTATCAACAGGTACTCACGACGCGATATCTCGAAACGCGTCGATAGAGCAAATAAATTACCGCACCGTACGTAAATATTTATTACGTGAATGATACAAAAAAAAATTTGATTGGATAATTTGATTTAAAAACGATTAAAATGATCCGAATTCCTCGTTCCACGTATGATATCTGTTCAAATCAGCCACCGAGACGCTTCTTTTGCAACGTGAAATAGCGTCGACGAAATCCACCGTCGTCACAGGAAGATCAATATCCGCTTTTTTAATTTGCTTAATCTGCAACGGAGTTTGGCCCCTTATTTTCTTTCGCATACACATCATAGCCGCGTCTCTGAAATTACGTGACGTCAAAATTAATCAAAGCATTATTTAGCCTATTACGGTATACTTGCCTGCAAACGTTCGCGATATCAGAACCTGTATAGCCCTCCAAAAGCTCGGAAACTTTTAAAAAATCGAAATTCTCGTCTAATTTGGTACCTTCCATGCATATTTTCATCAACGATATCCTATTCTCTTCTGCAACGGTCGTAATAACATTACACGAACCAAAACTTAACATCTAAGCCACCTCAAAGACTTACTATGTGGCAACGGAATAAATACACGTTTTTCGAATCGTCTTCTGAAAGCTTCGTCGATATCCCAAGGATGATTTGTGGCTGCCAACACCATAATAACGTGGTCATCTCTGCGGAAACACGAAAAATTAGCAGATCCGCCGAAATATTCAACCGATGAAATGCGATAACTCACGGAGACGATATTAATCCGTCCATATGAATGAGTAACTCGGCTTTAAACCTCCTAGACGCCTCGTGCTCCGAATCAGATCCTCTTTGAGAACACAACGAGTCGATTTCATCTATGAATATCGTGCTCGGAGCGTAAAATCGAGCCTAAAACCAAACCACGTATTAATTATTATACGTAAACCACCGTTAACCAAAATAATCCTAATCCTGTTCACCATTTCGAACAACAATCTGACCAATTTCTCGGACTCTCCTCGATATTTCGAAGTCAACGTAGAGGACGATACGTTGAAAAAAGTCGTACCACATTCTGTGGCCACCGCCTTCGCCAACATCGTCTTCCCGGTACCCGGAGGTCCTATCATAAGCACCCCCTTCCAAGGTCTACGAATACCCTGAAAAAAAGAAAGAAAGAAAACGGAATATTTTGACAAAATTTCAAAAAAAGCGCGAAATTTTACCTTGAAAAAATCGGGCATTATGATAGGTAAGACCATTGCCTCTTGTAAGATGGATTTGGCCTCATTCAGACCCGCGACTTTATTCCATTGGACGTTCGGATTCCTCAGCAGGATGTCACGTTCTAGGGAATCGACCAGATGAGGTTCGTATCCAGCAGGGTTGAAGATTTTTTCATCTTTATCGCTGCTACTGCGACTGGACGCGTCTTCGTCGGAGTGCTTGTGATAACAGTCGTGTTTTTTTCGCGTTTCTTGAACGGTGTTGGTGTTGTTGTTGTTGTTGCTGTTGTTATTATTGCTATTATGATGATTATTATTGGTAGTGTTATTGTTGGAAGTGGTAGATAGATTCATCACTTTTTTCACAACCGGTCGAAAGTTAAATCGACGATTTTTACGGTTGAAAGGAATAGCTGATGGTTTATTGGTGCTCGGATGCGAGCAAGATCTGAAAAGTTCACCGCAAACGAAACCAAATTATCAAAAAATAGTGAAATATCGTTATATTTAGTGAGAAAGCACGTTCAAGTGTGAGTGTCGAGTCAAAAATGCACTCGAAAGTTCAAGAAACGAGTTACATTTATACCGAGTGTTCGATTGATTTCTAATACATGAACGTTAAAATTCCCTATAATTACAATGCTTCAATGCGTAAACAAAACTGGCGACACTGATTTGAAATTCTATCTTTACTTGAATCGTTCGCGAACGACTGATTCATCTGAAGAAAAAAATCGATTTTTGCACTATTAGACGCGAAGTAATTAATCACGGAATTCATCAACATTTGAATGGAAAATCACCCGATGAAGTGAATCGTTCGCGAACGTCTTTTGTTAAGGATATCATTTACGTGTAACTGCAAAGCCGTTCGTAAACGATTCGTTTATGCTTTCTACAATTCGTTTGCGAACGATTCGATTCGATTGTTGATTTTTTGTTGTACATGTGTTGAGTCGTTTGTATGAGAACGAATTGATTGATCAAGTCATTTGTTAACGATTCGTGCATACTTTATAGAATTCGTTTGTGAACGATTTGTTTATACTTTCTGGAATTGGTACACAAATGATTCAATTTCATGCTCATAAGTGCTCGAAGGAAACAAAAAAAATACGATTATTCAACTCGTTTGAGAAAAGAATGTAAAACCAAAAAACGAATTATCTTCTTTCACAAATAATTTCCAGTCAAAAACAGTGTTACCAGTAGTTTTGATTTAAATTATAGGTGAATACGCCTCAATTTCAGATAAATACGAGCTCCGTGGTACAAGTGAATCACATACGCGAACCCTCCCCCTTACCTATTCCTCGTCCCAGCCAAAGATGGAAATATAGGCTGAATTTCGGGATCCCTTCGTCGCAACGTCGCCGCCCATCTTTCCGCTACCGAATCCGCCGAACCGTGATGCGTTTTCTTGGCTGGATCCAGAATCCCTCGAGGAGCTCGGTTTTCTGCAAAATAAACGACATCATTAAAACGCTCCACCTCTCCGCCATCCAACCTCTTACCTGTCTGTGCAGCTTGATGCACCGGAGACGTCTGCTGCGTGAAATTATGAAACACCCGAACCGGTTCCGGTTTAGTTTGCGTCTTCTTAGCGAAAGCGTTGGTTTTCGCAGCCTTCGCCGGATTCATCTTGGTAAGCGAAAACGGCGACAACGAGTCCAAAATCAATGAATCCATCAATCTGGCCATATGATGAAAGCCATCATTATTGCTCCTCGGACTGAAACACACGTATTAGTCAAAATCACCTATTTTTATCTCATTACAACTCGTACTCACTGAAAAAACGCATCGTTTGCGAACGATTCGAAAACGGGGTCAAAAAAATTCATAATTTTCGAAACACTCCGCACGATCGCCGCTCTTCGGGGGGACATCGGGTACGAATAGTTGATACGTAACCATGGCGATCGTCACCGGCTCGAAATACGAGTATACTCGTATGCCTCGAACATTACTATTTTTCTTTTAATTTCGCCGTAAAAAATAAAAAAAACTCTTAACGTGGTTATAATCCCGAAACGCCAGTCACGACATATCGTCCGCGATAATAAGGCCGCCTCAAGACCGTCCACTACCCTCTCCGTTCGAGGGTCACTGAACTCGACCAACTTCTCCAATCAATAGGCCCCCCGAGTATAACGTTTAATAATGCACGACTACGGTACCCCGCAAGTGCGGACCCGCCACGGGGTACCATCATTCCTCGTCCATTCCAACCATACATCAGGTACATTCCGAGAAACGTGATTTAAACCTACAAGGGTTGGTTGTCGTATCAACCACCTCTCCCTCTGCGATTTCACAGCCGCAATAACGATAAACGAGCACGACCACAGGGATGGGTAAACGAAACGATTTACAAATGGATCGGTGGCGAGAGGCGGGGCGAGGGGAAGGGGCTGCGTCAACGTCCACGCGTTTTCTAATTGACGGACACTATGTTATTCGAACAGGAAGTAATTTACTCGACAATTGTAAATTTGTTATGACGCGGTGTACTGAAAAAAATTCGTTTAAAATCCGACAAGGAAAAAAGGGGGGAGGGGTAATTTGATAACGTTTTTTGTCGAGAGTTAGCGAGTTGCGAAAGCGTGAAGTATGAAATGAACTTGGAGATTTCGTTTATTGTTTTTACGGTAAATTTACTACGAATACGAGAAATGAGAAAAAGTGGAGCCTGAAGAGGAAGGAGCAGGCGGAGACAACAGAGAAAATGTCGAGAAATGTAATGTTTCTAGCCAAGTAGATTAACCTCACCGCGTTCAAACAAAACGATTTACCTATAATTGAATTAATCAAACAAATAATAGTAATGAAAAAAAAAAATAAAAATGTATAAAAAGAAAGAAAAACGTAAGGGAGAAACAAAAAAAGTCAAAATGGAAATGGTGGTTGAAAATTAATACGAAAAAATTAGAGGTAAAAAAAAATTAATTAAATAATTACCGGAAAGAAAAATGACTTTAAAAAAGTATATTAAAGGTAATAATAATCATAAAAAATAATGTAAAACAAAAAATTGAAAAAAAAAAAGCTTTAAACAGAGACGATGAGTCAACAAATTAAAAAAATTAACTTTAACAAAAAAAAAAAAATTCATAAAAAACTCGAGTAAAATCAAAAATGAAAAAATTACGCGTGGAAATACGAACCACAAGGAAAGTATAGCAAAAAAATCAAATTTGAGCAGCAAAAGTCTCAACAGTAGGACGGGGGAAGTGAAGCAGTTCGGTGATAATCTAAAAAGGGAGGGGGAAATCATTACACCGGAAATTGAAAAAAACGAAAAACTAACTAGAAAATATGAAAAACGAAACAAAAATAAAGAAAAATATATAGAAAAATATTAAAACAGGTATAGAAAAAAATTAAATATAAAAAAATTGCGAATATCGTCGCCCTCGCCTCCCGAGAATAACTGAATTAAATTATCAAGAAATAGTAAAGTACTAAAGAAAAATTATTTTATTTAAAAAAAAAAGAAATGTGAATTCACCATTGCCATTTTTTCGTCAAAACTACTTCCGTGTTCATCACGCAGCAAAAGTCACGTGAAGTTTTCACCCGAATAAAAAGGCAGGGTAATTCGTCACCTCATCATATCACATCCCGTCCCCCCCGCCAGCTGTTCTTAGACACCACGAAGAACAATACTCGTAGAGCTGCATCACCGGACATGTATGTACTAGCTAGTAGCCAGTAGCCACCATATTGATCTCAATATCAACCTCTTTTTATCGAGAGAAGGCCGTTGAAGGGCGCAAAATGTCCTGTGCGTACTGCCTAGCTTTTTCATCGTGTCCATAAATCTGATTAATTTATTCGTAAAAAAAATACTTCACTAACGAAAAAATCGTTCGAGACACTTCTTCTTCTATCACTATCACTTCTCTTCAATTCGACAACATGCCACATCTTGACGAACACGTATCAAACTCAAAGGGTCGAAAAAATCCACGAACGAAGGTCGATGCTAATAAAATCACGTGTCCTTACAAAGACAATCTCCCAGATTGATATTTCCTTGGCCCTTGGGGACTATTAACGTCGTATCTGAGCTTCGACGGGACATATCAATTACTCGCACTCGGTGGTCTCGTTGGTCTCGCTATTCATAATAATATTCTCGAGAAAAAAACAACAACAACAACAACGTCGCATCGTTGCGAAGAACTCCGCGCGAATACTTACGCAAATTAGTCCAATTTACGATGATCTCGATTTTCGTAATTAAAAACCGCGTAACTCGTGTCGTTACTTTGTTGCGAAGGATTTTTGTGGTAATTCTGTCCAAACATCGAAGTCGTTTACCCTTTTTTTTTTTTTTTTTTTTTTCATTCATAAGGAGGAGAAATCGTTAGGTTAGCCACGAAAAGGTATATATGCTAATGAGCTTATCGTCTTACGATCTGGTTTTATTTCGGAGTCCATATGCGACCTTGATGAGGCTAAAAATTTCAAATTTCACTCGAGAACGCCTTAATAACACGAACATGAACATGAACATACTCGTAGGCGTAGTACGTCCACGTATTCGGGGCGCGATATAAGGTCATTGTGAAAATAGCGATATTCTGTCTTATATTACTCGTAAGCGGTAAGCGGTAAGCGGCGCGATACTCAAACGATCGACGTCGAATTACCGTGCAAAGGGGAAAAACATTAGCCCACGAACCTGTAATCACGAACGCATTACGGAGGAAGCCCTGCCTGGGCGCGCCGTCAAAAGAAAATATTCAACGATACGACTTACCAATGAGGCGGATGACACGAATGAACGCATAGTGCAGGCTGCACACGTGATTTAAACCTGGCCACCGGTATGGTCACTTCGAATTCGTACTCGATATCGTTACCGTCGGTTTTATTCGCGTGAGCTTTTTCGTTTTGCGGCTGACCCATGGCTAGATCGGCGCTAAACTAAGACGCGATCGGACAATGACCATCGTGTACGAGTAAATTGCGCAATGTTTCGAGGCGCAGTGGCACTACGAGTAGTGGCAGTGAGCTACGCTAGTCGCTGACGCCTGTCGCCTGTCGCTTGTGGCTTGTGGCTTACCAACTTACCATATATCGGGCAGAAATGACGACCGTTGGCAATACGAGGTCCGAGGGCAGTACGCGAAGCCGCCGATGACGTAGCCGGCATCCGTCTGGGCGTCTTGGTCTTGTACCATTTCTGCAACGAGAAACGTCACCGCAATCAGTAGTCACCAGTCAGTAGCTCAGTAGCTCAGTAGCTCAGTGTCGCAGTGTCAGTACCAAGTGAGAATTTGCGAACATACAGAAACCATTTTCAAAGTGTTTAGCCCGCATCGCATCGGCGAATGCACCTTTGGCCTTTGGGTGTTTGGGAATCGTCGAATAAAACGCAGTAAGTCAGTTCCGAGGTACTCGACTCGATTTTGCGAATACGCGCATCTTTCATTTTGGGACGACTTCGGAGGACGATGTTATACGAATTATAAAATCATCAGAAATGTCTTGACAACTTCTTCCCAAGGTCTTAGCTCGATTCCGAAGACGTACTTAGTCGTTTTGGGGTAACTTTTTGGAAGGCGTTTCATACGATTTCAAATTAAGAATTATGCGTTAAAAAAAAAATCCGAGGTATGTAACGAATATTTTCATTTGGTAGTAACTCTGAACGCACACGGGGCTCGCTTTTCAAACACATAATTACGCCAAATGAAGTCATCAAATACGAGTGGGTACGCGTATGTTTAAAAAAACTAAAATGTTGGAGTACATTACATACTTGGTTCGAGTTAGCCGGCCTACAGGCTACAACGAACATACTTTCGTACTGGGATAACTTTGAACGTAAGGGGTGACTTTGTAAGACATTTTTAAACGAATTAAAATCACCAAAAGTGCTCCGAAAATGAAAAACCATTTTTGGAGCACCTAGCTCGAATCTAGGGAGGTGACTTCGTTTTGGGGTAACTTCGGGCAAGCGGGGTTACTTCAGAAGGTATTTCTTAACGAATCGTAATCACCGAAAGTACTCGTACTTTAAAACCCATTTTTGGAACACTCAACTCAAATCTGCGGATATGCATTCATTTTGGGGCAAATTTGAATATACCTACGGCGTGATATAAAAAATGAAAAAATTTCTCTTCACCTGTGTTGAGTGCTCCCCCTTCCCACTTCTTCTTCATCCGGTGAAAAATGTCACAATTGGACAATTGGACGACAAAAATTTTTCTACGACTTAAGATGCGGGTCTTTCAACAAAAACCTTACATTCAATTTCACAATACTAGAATGAAATTTCCGTCTCTCCCTCTCCGCCAAAAATCCAAACATTTTAAATGCGGGAAAAATACACAAGCAATTTCATAAACGAGCTTTACGAAAATACAAAATATCGAAAAAAACCTCGTTCAACTTCTCGCTGATTCGACACAAAATGATCCAGTATCAGCTTAATGTAATTGTGGGGAGGGGGGCGGAAGTCTAGTAAACAAATCCACCCCCAAATCACCACAGAACATCATTCGACTACAGGGCCGGTTTTAGGATTGTTCGTTGGGGGGGGGGGGTTTAGATTCCATAAATTATGAGTAATTTTTTTTAAAAACAATGCTCCTCTGTTCAGACTTTTGCTGTCTTGCTTCCGTTCAGAGTTAACCGAAGACGAGGATTTAGTTTAGTCAACTAAAAAACGCAAGCGAGGGAGGGAATACCCGTAACGCGTCCTGTGCTGGAACGAAGTAGGATGTAGGAACTAGGAAGCTAGGAACGAGTTTATTCTTGATTGCGTCAGCCGGTCAGCCGCGGTATAATATCAGTCGCACTCGCATGCAGCAGAGCACATGCGCAATATGTTGTGTTTTAAATTAGGTAAAAATCACGAATGGAGCTTGACCTCTGGGGGGGGGGTAAACACTACCTCCACCACCCCCCTTAAAACCGGCCCTGTTCGACTAGGTTTAAATTAGGTACGTAATTATGGTAATTAAATATCGATAAAAATGCACCGCTGACCTTGAAACACTTACTCGGAAAAATGGACACCATCAACGGGTTACCTCCGATTGACTACGAAATTGAGGCATAAATCGTAAAAATTCCAAATTTGAAGATTACCTGTTGAAAAAAAATCACCTCGCGATCCGAGTTAAACTTCCGAAAGCACAACTTACCGAAAACGCAAAATCTCGGCACAAAAAAACACGCGTAAAAACCCAAATCAAAAACACGTCACTGCACCAAAAAAAAAAAAAAAAAAAAAAGGCCGGGGCTGTTGCGAATTTGCGCACCTCGGTGATATGCGGCGCTTATACTTGTAATCTTTGCAAGCGCGAGCACGTTAACACGTTATACAGCGTACGTAGTAAGTACGTAGTCTACGTACCATCTAGCCGTAGTTATCTAGGGCATATCTTGATGCCGACCGTGTTGCTTGGTTCGTGTACCGAAATGAATTACGCGCTCGAAGAAAAATGCACGTTCGCGATGGTCATTTCTTCGACCTTCGACCTAGTTTGTTCGCGTTGAGCCGTTGCGCGAAAACGAAAGAATTAATAATTCGCCATTTCTTTTTAATTCAGCCGAAAAAAGAATATCGTGCGATGGTTGATTGAAAAGCGTACGATTCGGGGTGGAATTCGGACGCAATTACATCGCCGCCGAGTAATTACGCTCCAACGACGTAGGCCTAAACACATTACGAGTCCAAGGCGTCGAATATCGTGTCGAATTTCCAGCTACCGGCAAACAAACAGGGAAGCGGGGTGTATCGTAATTATTCAACGTTGTGACATAATTCCGTGCGCGAAACGATTCACGTACAAAGGTTGCTGACTCCTTGGCAAGCACACCCCGGAGACCTGACGTGCGCAAACCTTACGGCCGAGGGATACGTGCGCGGTCGGAGGTAACTCTAACTACATAGCTATTAGCTACTGTACGTAACTACTAACTAGACTCGGCAGATTTATCATATTCGCCCGCAATCGTAAATCGTTTCTCGTAATTTTCGGCTAAAGGGACGCTCGAAGGTTAGAGAGTTTTGGTCTACGTGTCATTCCTCATTCGGCTTCGAAACTTACCGAAGCGATAGTTTTTGCAAATCTCCAAAATCGAGATAACGAAAGTAAGAAAGGTAATTAATCTTTCTGAATTCGATTGTTCGCAGGTCAAGAGTAAAAAGCAGCTTCAGCTCAAACACACATGCAAACAGATAGAGAAGAAGGAGGGGAAAGAGCAGTTGTTATTTAGAAATTCTCAATAAACCGAAAAATCCGAGTGTTTTTCATTTTTTCGCACTGGTGTCAAGACTGTCAAGTGAGCTGGTTTGTGTGATATTCTAATGTGTTAGATGTCGACCCTTCCTCGCGTCATTTATCGATGTGGAATCATGAAACAGCATTGGAAAATAACATTTCAAAAGACTGAAATAGTGAAATACTATACCACACTCATCCCTCATTCCCCTCACATCAAAATCCAAACGTCGTATTTTTCAGCACAAAAAATAGTTTCAGAAACATTCAGAAATTCCATAAAACAATAAAAAAAAAAAACGATCAGAACAAAAAAAAAACCTCTCACAATTAAATTAATCTCAGTTCCTAATTCCTGCTAAAACCATCGATAAGTAATCTTCAATGAACTATTGAACTCGTAATGTCGCCACTCGCCAGTTATTAATGAAGCACGATGTATGATGTCATTAAACTACGTACAATAATTATGTGCAATTATGCATCGTAGACTAGACATTCGTAGTATACGAAGATGACGTCACAAAGTTGGCTTTATTTTCGATATATTACTGGGTTTTTTCAATTCAAAATAAACTAATAAAGTTTCTGTTCTGTTATCGATGCGACGTCACTGACTCGATTCACGAATCATTACGATACGACTCTTTCGTATGCTAAAAATTTCTGTTGAGCGTTGAGCAAGTGATGACGTCATCAACTCGCATACCACATATGCCACATACTGTATATGTACTTGAACAGAGCAATTCTCTTTTTCTCTTACAAATTTCATTAAACAGCTTTCTCTTCGTTTCACTCAAATTCGTAAAAATGTTCTCATCACAGCGACGACATTATTAATTCACGATAAAATTGCTTTATTGATACAGTTTTGAAGGACGATCTACGGTACCTAGCTACCTACTACCTAGTACCTACATACGAGTACATATTACATATTACATCGTCGATCGTCGAAGAAAATGAAAACGAATGGAAATTTAGCGAAAAATACCACAAAAGCATCCAAAAAATCAACTCGCTTCCGAAACAGCCTTTGAAATGAACACCACGCCCTCCCTACCGCATACCTTCGCTGACTCATCCAAATAAAAACACGTTGGGTAATCTATGTAGTTCAAACGCGTCGTCGAAATGAACCACCAGCATTATTAATGATTATCTTCAATCTCGGAGCCTTACTCGATTAATCCCATTGCATTACAGATAATGCAATGTCAACGCTCTCAAGGTAACTAACCTTCGATAAACACCATATTTCTCCTTCATAACCGACTAACAAAAATAACCACGTTTTAGTTTTTCTTTACACGTCTCGGGGGATATTCAACTTTGTGATCACTCCTCATACCTAGTGATACCGTAAACCCTCGTGCGGCTCAATTCGCGCGAAAATAGTGTACTAGGTGTTTCTGGGTAAAACACAAAGCTCCGTAGACCGGAAAAAAAGTGTCGATGGGAATAACCAAGTGACGTTGTTTGTCTTCCGAGGTTACTCCATCGTAATTCAAATCGAAAGGGTGATTGAACGCGTTCGAATGAATAAATTCGACGAGTAGAGAGAGAGAGAGAGAGAGAGAGAGACGCTCGGTATTCAACTATTCATTCCCGCTACGTATTTCAACTTAATTTACCAAAAGTCTGGAGGCTTGATCTGAAGTGAAAATCGTAAATACAAAAGTTACAAGGAATCAAAAGGAGCATACTGTAGGCGGAGATTTTTTCATAATTATTGTCTGCTCAAATTTTCGAGCTATTCGAAAAAAATCGTCTCTACAACAACGTTAGAAGTTCAGAATATCACCAAACGTACTGTAACGTAGTTCGAAATCGTCAAAAAATACGAAAAATTAAAAACATTTATTGAGATCCCACTTCAACTATCCGTTCATATACGATTAATAATTATAAAATACACGCAATCGTCGTTCGACTAACTAATCATCTCGGCGTGGTCTCGAACGCCTCAAAAGGAAAAAATCCGAAAGATATGAATTCAGTAATCACAAGGCAAAATCATCTGTTTGGAAAAATTCCAAATTTGTGGGAATTCCCAAAGACGAACATCTCAGAAACAGGCCAATGGTTAATAATCTAAAAATACGCTTTAAACTACGTTATCGTTGCTACCACATAAAAAATCGAAAAACTTACACCCCACCGATTCTAAACGTGCACAAATGGTATAAAATTTAAAAATGCGTAGAAACGACCGAGTATTTTTTACAAAACACCCAAAAACGATTATTCTCGAAGTGAATATAATCGAGACGAAACACGCCGTCAAGACTTCGTTACTTCTTAATCTAATGCGAAAAATCACAAACGATTACGTTTACGTACACTACACGAAACAATAAAACAAATGCGTAAATTTGACATTAAAAAAATCCTATTCGCTAACAAAAAAAAACGAAAAAAGCGTCCAACGGCCGATTCGTATTAAAAAATAACTTGGCAATAAAATTCAGTCTTAAAAAATTCAAGTCGTAGTTGCAAACGAGGAAGAGGCAAGGGCGATACGATTGGCATTTTGCACCTAGGAACTACAATCTTCCGCCGACGAAAGGCGCAATCGGGCGTGATCCGCCTTCATATACGAGTAAGCATGAACGCCGCCGCGTATGCCCTTCAGCTGGAGCCGAATTCGTTCATCCATTTTTCGTATTTATCTAAATCTTCTTTGCTAACGCTTTTGTTGCATTTGGCCAACGCTTCTCGGAAGTCTTGAGCCGATACCGGTAAATCTAATTCTTCTCTAGGAATTTGCTTTATTTGGTCTGGCCGAAGGCCGGCGATTTTCCGTCGCATCGACATCATCGCCGCGTCTCTGTAATCGAGCGATTTAGAAAAATTTTACGGCGAATTTCCCTTGAAAATCCGCCTTTATGGGAAGCATTAACAAAAGCGAAGTAAATACCTGCAGACGTTTGTAATATCAGCACCGGAATACCCGTTTAATCTGGTGGCGATATCTTTAAGACTAACAGACGAGTCGATTTTAACTTCCCTGAGGTTAATTTTCAACAAAGCTTCTCTACCATCGCCTGAGAAAAAAATTATCGTGAAAAAAGAACGATATTTAGCGCAGCAAAGGCGCACCCTTCGGACGTACTATTTGGTAACGGGATGTATATCCTTTTCTCCAACCGTCTCCTTAACGCTTCGTCGATATCCCACGGGAAATTGGTAGCTGCCAATACCATAACAACCTTGCTAGCATCTTCGCTGGTGTTTAATCCGTCCATTTGTACCAATAACTCTGATTTCACTCGTCTCGAGGCCTCGTGTTCAGATTCCGATCCTCTTCGCGAGCACAACGAATCTATCTCGTCGATGAATATCGTAGAAGGAGCGTAAAATCTCGCCTACACCAAAGTACCTCGTGATTAACCAATTCATCAGACTATATCCATCCATTTCTCTTACCATTTCGAACAACAATCTGACTAGTTTCTCCGATTCGCCGCGATATTTGGAAGTCAATGTCGAGGACGATACGTTAAAAAAGGTCGTACCACATTCGGTGGCAACTGCTTTGGCCAGCATTGTCTTCCCGGTACCCGGAGGACCGACCATCAATACGCCTTTCCAAGGCCTTCGGATACCCTTTAAATTTAATCGCCAATCAAATCCCCTGCTTTGGGCTCTTGGCTGTGGGGAAACATACCCGAAAAAAATCCGGCATCCACATAGGTAAAACGACCGCTTCTTCGAGGAGCCTTTTGGCCTCGTGTAAATCAGCGATATCGTCCCATCTAACGTTGGGATTCTTCTGCACGATGTCTCGTTCTATTGCGAAAAGGACGAATTACGCGTCAATCGATTAGCTCGCAGATATGAAATACAATACGACGTATCGATTCGAAATGCCGTTGGCATTAACATTCTCGTCCTTGGCCGCATCGGCAACACTGCACGTACCTCGCATAAAGCACATCTTACCAACTACATAATCATTTCTCAAGATGTATTTCTCGAAAGGGGAAAAAAACCTCAGAAAACGATTTCTCGATCGTACGAAACCAGCGTTGTCGAAGTGCTCGATAATCGGATAAGAAGTTAAGAGCCAACGATTGCGACATCGATTTATGTAACTCGATTGAATTAACCGCGTCATTCATCGATAAGCGAGCAAATTTTACAGACGTAATTTGATATCGCAATCTCGAAAAAATATCGCGTATTATTTACCCAACATATCGACCAAATCTTGGTCGTATCCCGAAGGCTCGAAACGTTTTTCTTCGATAGGACTTTCCTTTTCTTTTTCGTCCTTTTCTTTGTCAATTTTCTCCTACGAAATGATCACCCACATTGTAAAGAAAATCACACGTTTGTTCATTTCGCAAGACAAATACTCACGCTAGAACTATTCGTAACCGAATCCTTTCGTGTGTTTTTCAATTTATCGTCTGTTTTTTTATTCATTATCCTCGTGTCACGTTTACCATTCGTTGTACCATTGGTTTTTTGATTTTTCCCAGTATTCCTGGCGACAGCTGATTTTTTACCGCCTTTAATTTGTCTAGTTTGCGGATTAGTCCTAAACACGTAAACGTAATCATCATTTGTTCGACGATTGTCCCCAATAGACCAGACTTACTTATGGCCAGCGGGCACAGGAGACGACCAAACATCCGGATCGTCTTCGACCGAGGGCCAAACATCTAAATCGTTCAGCATCTGAGAGCCGAAATTATTCAGCGGAGAGAATTGATTATTAAATGCCATAGTTTTTTTGATATGAGCAGCGGGACCTGATATCGAAATGAGCCGTGAATACGAGAACGCTATCAATATCACTTATCAACTCACCGATCACTCTATCATTGAGCGTATCCACTTTGAAAAGCTGCAACGTGTTCATCGTAGATTTCAACTGCTCGTATTCCTGGGCTACTTGTTGTTGGATCTATGAAAAATCACTTTCATACGACCGTGGAAAACCTCACATATCAAGAAAACCCACTTACGGTAATCCATTTCTGTTTTGTAGCCGCATCCGAAGCAATAAGCTGTCGATTAATTTGCTGCAACGTACCCTCGTAGTAAACACCAGACGACTCGTAATTCCCCATCACAGCCATCTCTCTGGCTAGTTTAGTATTTTCGTATATTTCACATACGGACAGTGCCATTACGGTCATTACAACTGTAAAATTATCGTCCGAATTACATCTACGTGATTGAAAAAAATTAATCGAAATACCATCGTACGAGTAGTACCACAGTCAGCAGCTTCCATTGGGTTACGACGACGTAAATATTGTCACGACATTAAACTACGTATAAAAACGATCACAGCGTATTTTCCGAGATTAATTTTATCAAACGATTTCACCGAAAACCTTCGAAAAAAGAAATTATTCGTGCGAATAACCCTTTTCCTTTCTTTTTTTTTTTCAACGAAAAAGTTGCAGTTGTAAAGATTTTTACGTGATAAAACATAGCGCGAACGCGAATTCAATTTGCGCATATGTTGTAACGCGCAACTGGAACGCGACCACGCGACAGATTCACGAAACATACACGAGACTATATAGACGCGGAATCGTTATTACGAATTTACGCGTTACGACGGTAATTAATCAGTAATTATTGTAATTACAAGAAATTACACCAGTACATTACTATCTCCTTTCTTCTATCGAAATGGAATTTTTCGTCCGTCGGCGTTTCTTTCTGCTGGGGAATTTAATTACGACTTATTTCTCACATTATTCATATTAATTTCGTATTCTTTAATGTTTACTTTTCCACATAATACCATTTGTTCGAGAAATTTGAATAATCACAGGTTAGGTCGCCTTATTAAGTATTAACATAACAAACGTCAACTCGTTTCCGAACCCACGACATCGTACGATTACATACTGCGATATCGTTACCATATTGCAGACTTCATTATGCGCTGTACAAGACGTACAACAATAAATACACAATACACAATACGACTACGTACGCCGCGCCGCGCCGCCATTCATTGTATCCGTGAAAAAAGCTAATAAAACAATACACATGTATTGAAATTTGAATTACGTACTAAAGTAAGGTTCTGTATATCCGACGAACGAATTCCGTCGCCTGGTAGGCGTACCGAAACACAAACTACCAACTTTGCGTTTGCGGCATACTTTCGTTGCATCAACAATGTCAGGTTACAGCGAGTATAACATCTATACAACCAAAAGTAGCTCCAGCTCCTAAATCATTCCGGTCGAATATAACGAAATCCTACGCCGATGCTTACAGGCAGGTACCTGGCTAATGGCTAGTGGCTTCCTGCTACCTGCATCGAAGCGAGCTTCCTTTTTATTTAGGCCTATTCCTTCGGACAGCGTTCGTTTACCCGATGAAGCTGATAAACTTTTTTCCAAAATGAAACCAAGCGTGAAAACAGCCGATAAACGTATGTAGATGGCGACTGGCGAGGCGTGGTGGTAAGTGGTAACCGAATATCGCGTATCGCGTACTTTCACGCAACTTTTCCAACCGTCGGATTTCTAACAACTTTATAGCCTACTTTTACTTTCCGTTTTTCTACACAACAGCAAGCCAGCTACCTAGTACCTACAGTATGTACTATGTAGTACGTAATTACGTATACGTACTACGTAGACGTACTAATATCGACGGACGGAAAATCGCAACGTATGATTATTCCGATATCGGCCAAACAATACGAAACGGCGCTATCGCAAACAAATTTCTACGGTTTCTTCGTATCCGGCGCTTCGTCAATAGGTAGAGGTACTCGCTTTCGACTCACGGTTTACGGGTTTCGTACACGAACGAGCGTGAAATCGTTTGATCAAATGACCGAGAAGGCGTTCACCTTGCACCAGATAATGCTCGTACACTACCATCGAGACGTCCGAAAGATCGCTTCATTTTCGGCCGTTTCATTGTCTTCGACATCTTCGATTGCGTCGTCTATCGACGCGCACCGCTTCCAGCGCTCGGAGAATTCGCGTTCGCGTTCCGCTCTGATAGCGCCCGGGCGCTTAATTAGAATATTCGTCGCCGAAACCATACAGCAACAATGTAAATAATACACCAGGCGACGAAGTAGGATGGGAATATTACCATCGTTGACCACCTTCGCTACTCTTTAAAGGCTACGCATCTATTGTTCGCGCTCTCTTCGGCTTTTCCATTATGTTGCGCTTTGTTTTTTAAAGCGTCTCGAACGATTACACGCTTGTAAATCCGTTAAGTGAGGCATAATGCTAAACGCCGCGTAATTAACGAGTTCAAACGTCGAGAATACGCAGAAAAGTCGCGTTTCGCGTACAGATGGCGTATGTACCTACTACCTAGCTACCTAGTACCTACTACCTATGTAGTATGTACCGTACAGTACAGTAAAAGTACAGCATAGTATATGCGCGTCGCAAACTCAGGCCAGTGCTCACCTTGGCGTACAATTTGCCCTTTTCCAAACGCAATTTATTACGATCGGTCGATCGCGTAGGTAAATCGGTACGAGGCGTAAAAAACCTTATCAACAAAGGTTACTGACCTATTGAAAAATCATACGACCGAAGTGGGCACACGCCGTTTACTCCATTGTACGTAGTAATTACGAGTACATAGCTAGAGCTACGCAGTACATCTACATACACGCGAGAACTTAAGCAGGCGAGGATTTAGAACGAACTTGCGACAAAGTTGATCAATTTTTCGCCAAATGGACTCATTACAGGCGTTCGAAATCAACACCTTGAAATAAATCGCGCGCAATCCATCACAGACAACTCGATGGACTATGAAACTATAACCGCGAATCTATCGCGTAAACGACAACTGGCAATTTTCTACTTTTAAGTACGTCGCGTCGCGTCAATAAATTAAAACCTGTTTTCCGAGGACATTCGAGCGTTTTCTTTATACTGTACGTACGTACTCGTACGTTTCGACGTTTTCCGAAAAAAAAATAAAAATAAAATAAAATAAAGATAAAAAACCGCGCACATCGGTTACGCCATTATTCCTGTTTACGCTTAAATCTGCTAATTACAATGGTAAATTTTATAATACATTGACAACGAATAAACCGCGACCTACGGTTTTAAATTCTTAGCACGTACGAGTATACGCGAATTCACGCATAATACGAGTACACAATACACAATACACATGTGTACTCTTGTACTTGTGTAAATCCACCTCGACCAGCGACCAGCGTGCTCAGGTAGTCGACGAGAGTTCGAAAATACATAACCCAAATCGTTTACACCTGTTGACTAATTATTACGATTCAATTTGTATTCACGACGCCCGCGCCGCTTCGAAAACGTGTAAAAACATACTCGTAGATTGGAACTTTCCAACACCGATGACGACTCGTTCGAAGGTTCGAGCAGAAAAATGCACGTTGAAGTAAATGCCTGGTTGTTATTCCAGTCAATTCAGCAAGGTTACGAAATGAAGAAAAAAGTTGAAAATTCATATACGAGTACTGTACGTGTGTATGTAATGTACGAGTATACTCGTACTCGTAATGTAGATAAAGATATACGTCTACGTCTACGTCTACGTAGTACGTAGTACGTACACATGATGGTGTACTGTGTACATCTAGCTACCGAAGATCGAACGCTCTCTACAACATAATTTACTCCGAGATTAGAATAGTATACGGGGGAGGAGGGGAGGGGGGATTCTACAGGGTAATTCATTTCTATCGATACGAAAAGAATCTCTTTTTTCGCAAATTGAGGCGTACCTTCTTTTTGTTTGTTTGTTGTTTTTTTTTAGGAGAAAGGAATTGGGTGGGAAAACTACCTTTTTCCTTTCCCACAAGGACACACCTGTTCCTTTTTCAAGACCCATCCGAACAAGAAATCAAAAAATCAGAACAATCCGACGATACATAAACATAACATCTCCTCGAAAAAAAAACAACCTCCAGCAAAACTGACGTGAATCGAGTTTTTTACTTCTAAATTGGTGGAGACTGATTGAACCAAAGAAAATTGAAGTCGATCGATATCTCAACAAAATTCACTAAAGAAGATTCAAGATCGTGGTCAAATTTATTACAAAAGAATTTCAAATTAGAAGAAAATCCGCATTTCAAATCAAAATTGATTGTAAACGCATGTACACTACTAAACTGCCGAAAAGTGGCAGAAATGGATAATTACAGGTAATTTAGTGGTAATTACTGGTAATTTACCGGTATTTACGAGTAATTGACTAATAATTTAGCGATGATTACAGGCAATTTACTCGTAATTTAAACGCATTTGCCAATAATTACCTGTACTTACCCGTGAATACCGTAAATTACCGACGGATACCCGTAATTACAAGTAAATTACTCGTAAATACTCGTAGTTACTAGTAAATTATCTTTAATTACTCATTTTCATTATTTTTTGGTGGGTAGTTCGAATAAGTTTTCCATCTCAAAAGTTGAATTTTTTCGACTAGTTCAATTAATTGATGTACACTCGTATTTTTCAAAATATATGAAAGTTGAATACAAAAATTGTAAAATTTTTGAGTACGTTCCTATTTCAAAAACGATAAAATATTCACGATGAAAATATAAGTCTCATTCGAGACGCTTTAGAATGCTGAAAAATTACTCAAGGAAAGTTGAGTAGGTATAACCGACGCGACGAATGGCGCGCGTAATCTCCCCTTTACCCCTTTTCCACTCCCCATGAAAAATGTATACACGAAACGGAATCACTTCGAGACGTAAATTGCGGGCGTTAAACTCATTTTCGACAATCTACGCGTTTCGATTTTAAGACAAAGTCACGTTTTGTCGACGCTTCCGGTGTATCTCGTATAGGCCTACCCGTATCACTGATAAACTCATCTGCGACTCGGCTCAGGAAGCGTGATACTGTACTTCTCACGTATTCGACGCATTGCCACAATCTCCGATTAATTCGCTGCCTCTATCGATGTTCTACGATTTTTTGAAACATCCAATGGCTCGAATTTGCGAGTAACGTTGAGCAGAAAAAAAAAAAACGAAATCAAATAATTCGTTTCGTTAATTTTTTTCCAACATAATACGTAGTTACAGCAGTTTTATGTAAGAAATTTAATGGTTTCTCATGTCGCCGCAACCCCCTTCGTTGCTACGTGCCCAGCTGCCCACTGGTGCAATCGCCTTACAAATATCGCGTCATGTAACGACACGTAAAAACGACTCCTCAATAACGAATTCGTACGAGTCGGCGTACGTCGAGCAACCATGTCGCGCGCGTATAATATACCATCGAGCATCGAAAACAACAAATTATTGATCTCATAATGGAAACTGCTGCAAGCTGCTAGCTAACTGCTACCATGCCATATACGTAGACGTAGACGTACACGTACACGTACACGTACACGTACAGCCTATGTCTCCGCTTGCGTCATGCGCTTCTCATAATACAAGAATCTGCTGACCTTCTACTCGAATGGTTGGTTCTCTTAGTACCATTCTCAGGTTGAATTACGCGACTTGCGCCGCGCCGCGCCGCGCCGTATACGTATAGTCTGCTACGGGAAGCCTTAGATCCCGAAATAAATCAGCTCCGGTATCGTACAACTTGGCACGATCGCGTCTTCGCGGAGTTCCAGACGGTTAAACAGATGGCAAGTGGCAATGTTCGTCGTAACAGACTTGCGTTCGTCTGCGTCGCACGAGGCGAGACGCCACACGCCGGCAGCAGGAAAACCAACAACAATGATAATTACGTATTGTATGGTCGTGAGAACTCGGTTGACGTTACATAACGGAACGTTCGTCTACGATTCGTAAAAAACTCGGCCGCGTAACGGATAACGTCAACGAGCACATCGCATCTTTCGCACACCAACATCCTTCTTCGCAGGATTGGTACAGTACGTATTTGCCATTTGATGTCAGGGTTGTCACTCTCGCTTTCTCATCCCAATACCGCCACCTTCAATCCTTCGGCACTACATATAGCGAGTTAGCGACATAGCGTCATACTGAGAGCACGTGCCCGAAGCTACGCCACCGGACGCCCATCGAATACGCGAATACCTAGTTACCTACATCCCATTCCCAATTGACCATCAAATCGCTCATCCGACGTCTACCGTCTACGAGTCTTACGAAACCACCTATTGTAATCGCGCTTCCGAGACCGCGATGAAATCACGACCGTCACGAGGACGCAACCCGCGAAAACTCGTGCCCCGTTCCCAATGCCCAATTCCCATTTCCCATTTCCCGTTTCCCGTTTCCCGTTTCCCATTTGCATCGATCCGCCGAATCGCGCATCGCCCAGCCGATCGTCGTAACCCATTAGCAAACTCGTGTCTCGGCTATCGTCGTCTTAATTAATCTTACCTCAGAAACGAACGCACGATCACGATGCCCAGCAACGCATACCGCGCCAACGCGAATCCTCGTTATCACCGAAATTCAACGAGCTTTATCACGACGCTAAACAGGTTTCTATCACGTCAAAATACGTACAGTATACTCGTATGTACAGTATACCAGTATACACTATACACTATACACCTATACACCTATACACCTATACACTTATACAGTATACACGCCACAAAGCACCGCACGTCACCATCCGACGTAAACGCAACATCCAACGTCGTCTGTTACGAGTACGATAACACTGAGTGAATCATATCGACTATCGTCGCTGTTCGCAATGGCAATACACAAACATCGCCTTGCGAAGGTTCCCGCGTCCTCTTACGCCTCCGCCGACGACGCCGTTTCACGATCGCACGATCCGCTGCAACCAGTCCCTCCACATGCTCTTCTCGAGCCACCGACAAACGCTTCTAAGCACTACCACTCTCCCCTCCCCCCTCGCTCGCTCGCTCGCTCGCTCCAAGTTGTTATTGGCGAAAATGCGCGCACAGTAATTACACATATAATTTGTACTCGAGCACGCGCCGCCGTAATTAAAATACGCGCATGATAATTTGACAACTGCCATCGATTCGGTAATTATTAATTAATTAGTGACGATGTTGAGGAACCGAACTTACGTTCTAGTTCCACATCCACATCCACATCCGGAAATTTTTCATCGACCATCACCCGTATTTGTGGTGAATTCATCTGCCGGTATACGAGTACGAGTATGTATGTATACAATTACATTATACACTCGTATACGTATACGAGTATTATCAATTTGCCTAATTATGAAGGCAGAAGGCTACGCGGTGACAAATAGGTAGTATGTCAACGTGAATCCGATGATTTTCCGCCGTCAAAACCACCTGGGTTTTTTTTCGTACACGACAGCAGATTCGCGTCATTTTCCCCGAAGAGTCTTCGTCGTTTTTTGGACATGACTTCTTATTCTGCGAACGTCTTTCAGCAAGTACCTATTTAAAAATACGATGGCAATGCCATCCGAAGGCTTGTTCCTCTCACATTCTCTCCTTCCTTCTTCTCGGGGAAGTTGCGAAATGAACAATCAACACTGCACCAACGAACAAAAAATCGGATCTATCGTCATCAAGTTTCCTGAAAAATGGAAAAACCCGCTATCGAGACTCGATGACATCGACGCATTGCGAATAATACATAATGACACATACGATGTACAAAGACAAACCCACGAAACACACGTCTCCAAAACGTTTCCATACATCCTGGAAATACTCGTACCACAAATGGGTCTCGATACCTCGAATCTGGGAAACGAGCCTTCATTACGCTTTTCGCCGCATTCCACAGATCACCTTCATCGGCTCCATTCCCATTATTTCGCAGCGCACCATCAAGCAACAGCAACAGCAACAGCAACATCCTCCGAGTTGCGTATGAGTCACCTCATCGAGAAGGCGTCCGGAGGAATTTTTCCATAATGGGGGCAAAACAAACCCCCACGCTTGACCTTGTCATCGTGGTATTTTCGACCTCTAATCTTCCCATACGCGATAAGCGATAAGCGATAGGTACCATTTGGTAAATCACGTTATTAAACTCGACGTATACCACTCGTACGACGTACGACGTACGACGTACTACGTCAATTTCGGTATAAATTATTAATCACCGATGTGTCTGCGGTTTATCGTTGGATAAAATTCAATAAAATATTCGTCCTAGATTTGCCACGACTTTTCTTATGAATTATTACTCGTACTCGTGTGTTTCACCACATTGTACAGTAGGCCTACGTTTTCACTTCGGCTAATTCTCTTCAAGTACATCACGCTTGGCCGGTCGTTAAACTTGTGTAAGTTTGAATTGCACGTTATAGTACAAGTACAGGTAACTTTGAAAAAGCTTCGACGGCATATCGAGACCGGCTTTGTGTCGTATATCACCGGAAATTGTTCCATACTCGAACGTTGTACTACATTGCATCGCTTTAATTGATTTCCTGCTTTCGTGCCTCGTTTATAATCGATCACGCATAGACGTATTAATTAACGTGAAACACACACTGTTGATTGGTAACATTGCCCATTACGGAGTCACCTCTGGGGCAGCCCCCCTCGGATGTTCCGAATCACAAGCGTGCTTCCGAATCCACGTGCGTCGAACGACGTGTATCGCGTATGAAAGAAAAAAAAGTACCGGCTTTCAAAACGAAGGGTACACGTAGGGTACCAAGTTACCCCATCAATCTATCTTATTTTCGATTATATGTCAACTATTATTTCGGCGAAGAACTTGGGTTACCGCGTCGATATCTTACTAAATAACGTGTTTCGTGCGCGTCGTGCCGGCTTTTCCGGCTTCGCGAATACATTTCGAATACATTTGGCTCGCTCGTTTGTGTTTGTTTAAGCACGTCGCCCATCGTCGGGTAATTTCTTACGCACTTTTGTAATCCATCACCACGTCCACGTATTGGTCTCGCTGTAGAATCTCAGCTTCCGTGTATCGTGCATCGTGTATCGTATTTCCTTTGAAAATCTTCATGGACCTTAAGACTGAATCGACTTTGGACGGATGACGTCACTGCAGGTATTTGAGTTATCCGTTTTAATCAACGTCGCACATGGCAAAAGCAGCTTGTGGCTTGGCATCGTTGTTGTCGTTGTCTTAGATGAGCAACTGTACTTGATACTTTGTGTGTGGCTCTTTAAATGTGGTTTACTTCTTGTCCCCGAGTTCATACGTCCATTGTGTACAGTCATTCCTTTGAAGTTTGATGTTGGTAGCAAAGCTATTGATAGGGAGAGAGGAGGGATGAGGAGGAGGAGGAGGAGGAGGAGGACGGCTATTTCGCCTCGAGCCCAGATTTTCTAAAAGGATCCGGAAATTTTCAAGTTATTCAATAATTATAGGTAATTCTCCTCATTTCTATTAGCGAACAAGTTTATACAAATAGAGAAAAGCACCTAAAACAGATCATTTGGAAAAGGAGGGACGTGCTTTATATTACTGTGATTTATTACGCTGGCGGTATTTTTGGGGAGACATACGAATACGTATGTACGTACTACGTACGTTAAGAAATCAAAAATAACTGAATTCTTCGTTCTTTCAACTGAACTGACCCTAAATAATAACTCTTTTATTTTTCAAATCAAAAATAAACAACCCAAAAAATGATCATCTGACTCGCCTACTAATACTATCAACTTTAATCCACATCGCAGTCAGCATCGCTTGATCTTGTATGACATCTGAGGTCTTGGTCTCGTGACGGATTGAATCTTCGTGTGAGCTCGAGAAAGATGATTTTTTGAGAAGAACAGAAGCAGTGAAGAGCACTGATTCAAAGCACCTGATCTACGGATGAATTTGATCATTTTGAAACGGTTGAGCTCTGGGTAGAAACCAATGCTCGTTTCGCCACTGTACTCACTATCACTACTTACATAGCTCCATTCTGACAAAATAAGTTCGAATCAAAGTAGCGAGAGAATTTTTCTTTAATACTGATATCTTGGAAAGACTCCAATCAAAAATTCTTCGAAAATTGACTAATGTTCCACGCTATGTTAGAAACGATACCTTACGTCATGACCTGTATACGAGTATTAATATCGGCTAGGTACTGTTAAATACGAAATTTCGATACTTGGTAAAAATTACTATAAACGAAGTTCGCATCATCCTAATAATCTAATCATAGAATTATTTAATAATATCGATACCAACACCTACAGGCAATGCATTCCATACATGTACCGTATGTGATTTAAAATTAGGATTTATTTATTTAATACTGTATTTTATAAGGTATAGAAAACCAAAAGAAAAATTAAACACTCGTAAATCACGCACTCTGCTTTATTATAGAAACACACACACACACACACACACACACACAAGAAAAATAACAAAAGACTCGTTAGTCAACAGTACCATCTAGCTGGAGACCAAAATAAGGAATGCCTCGGTCTGACTGAACGCCTCTCGACGTAGACGTTGACCCCACCCACCTAGTGGGAGAACGTGTTTCCCCCTCCAGCAGACGAAGCAAACTTTCTACGTCCACGCCCAGTCAGACCGTCAGTGTTCCCACTTCTCACTCTTCCCTTCTACAATTTATTTTGAGGTTTAAAACCTTCTGCCACCGCCACCGTGTTAAACTTATCGTCAATGTTGCCAACTGTACGGTAATTGCCGGAAATGTACGGCTTTGGGACTATCGAAGCAAAAAGTACGGCTTTCAGCCGAAATACTAGTTTATTGCAAAAATACGGCGATTTAAATTAGTTTTCTATCAAAAAAAAATATATTTCGACCAAAGATTTTAAGACTGGCTGTTTTTCAATTTTTTTTTTTGATAATTTACACTGAGTGAAGTCATTTTAAGCAACTATCCAACGACTAGTTATCATTTCTTCCATACCTAATGGTAATTTTTCACGCCAAATATGAAACTTTGTTCATTTATTAATTTTAAGAAAATATCAACTACGAATTGTCAATTCATTTTTTTTCGTTCAAGGTTTGCTATTTTACTAGTTCTTTATGCATGTAATAAAATTTAGTGAAAAAACGAAAAAATTAATTTGCAATACTTCATTATGTGTCGATGATGCTGTTCGTTTCAAAATAATCTGTATTTTGATATCCATGTTCCGTTGTACGGCTTTTCAGTTCAAAATACGGCAATTTTAATGGTCCTAAATGGAAATTCGCTGTTCCCGAGTTGGCAACACTGCTTATCGTTACTATTGTGACAGTTGGTTATTAAAATATTTCATAATAAATTTAGGGTATGACACCTTCATTTTCTGTTCAAATTTCACGTACATCTCCGCCTGTACGACAATGACAAGGACATAGCCGATGGAAAGAAAGAGATAAGTCTTGAATCAACATGCGACGAAAATTTTAAAAGAATGATTAACATCCCCTCTCTCCCCTCCACATCAATCAGATTCATTAGCAAAATCACAAATCTGCTACCACCACTATTCAAACGCCTCTCAAAACTCAACCATACGAAACACTCGCATCTTATTATTAGACACCGAAGTTCTACGACCTTTGACAAAAGCCTCGTCAAAAAAGGCGGAAACACGATTAATCAAGAGAACGACATTGCCATACCTCGGCAACAAGAATTTTCAACATAAATCAATACTCGGTTACACTTAAGAGAGAAATACCAATACCTTACGAAACACACACGCACACACGCACGTGCTCACATACACGCACGACGTCTCGTCGTAATAGTACGTCGACCTCGCTACGTCGTGGACAGGTGGAAGCGGAAACTCGCGTCGAGAAAGCGCGTAAACGTTTTCAAAACGTCGCATTTTTTACTTCTCCGATCGAAAAAATCCTCGTTTCCGTCTTCGCAGCATCAGTCAATCGTGAGACGTGAAAGCACCGTCAGATTCTGTAACGCCGAATGACGTTACATTTATCAAACTGCAAGAGATCTCGATTTCCTTCGAGCGTTTTGGGTTCAGACAACCGACGGCGGGAGTCTCATTTACGAGTATAAGCCATCGAGAAAGCCAGAAATTGGAAGAACAATCGGAGCGCGGAGATGTTCGGTCGTAAATCGTAAATCATTACTCGTTCGGTTTGTCAAATCTGAGCTCCCACAAGTCCTCGTGATATGAATTTCCCAAGCGTTTCATGTAAGGAGATGTACCACTGAGCATCCTTATCTTGGTAGTATTCGGTTTCTGAGGGTCTTCCAAAGAAGTATCCTTTTCACAGTACTGAGAATCTGCTCCCTCGTCAAAGACCAGCTTCGGCGAGCGGTACTGATTTTAAGAATTTTTTACAGCCACGCGAAGTACTTGCAGAGACCCTTCAAGCGTTGTTGCAAATTATACGAGGAACCACAATTGCCCTAAAAAACAACTATTTATCACCGGACTCCTCCCCTCCCACCCCCTTCATGAAAACTATTCTCCGTAGGTACAAAAAACCGCCCACGGATTTCACCCAATGCCCTAAATTTGCTCCCACACTGCAAAGGGGCATACAATCTACACTTATCACGCGATTCGGGTGGAAACCGTCGCCACAACATTGTTAATACTTTTTCTCGAAGGGCCAACACCTTGTCACAATTTTCATAACCGGCAACGAGGGATTTCGCCGATTTAGCGACTCGGTGACAGCGACGGCGCTAAGATGTCAAACGAGCGCCTCGGTACACGCGGTTGCCCTCTATAACGCTCTCGTGTGCAAACAAAATGATAATCGTATCGTCGATGTAATCGTACGTAAAATATCCTGTCCTTATTATTATTCCTAAAAAGGGCAGGTTCGTGTGCCAAGGTAAACCTATGTTTTTTTTCCACATACCGAACCAGTCGAGTCGCTACTTTGTAATGCACGCTACGCGGATTTCGGTAACGCGCGAAACTCCTTTATAAAAAATTCTCCCCCTCTTCGGTGGCCTGATTTCGAGCATATGTGAAGAGAAAGGATGATGGAGGGTTTTAAGTGATTTATAACAGAATCTTTTTGGTAATTCGAGCAATCGTTAAAAAGTGCAAAGCAATTGCAGAGCGCTCCTTGAAGGGTATTACAGTACCCGTATATGAACTAGCCACAACTTTTGCCCCAAATTGAATCGTCGCGGTGCGCGGGGCGGGGCGGGGGGTGGGGTGAAGAAGGATATATGTGGTACTGGTATATAACTGAATCCTTAGAAATTCAAGTAGTCATCTCTCTGAGGGGTATAATTTGAACCAGTACACGAATCTTGTTCCAAATTGAATCAGCTCATTTTTTTTAAATCATTCATTACGGAGCGACAGGAGTTCTTAACTTCTTACAGGCGCGGAAGGTGCTCTGAACTCCAGATGAAGCATCACCGCAAATTTCCAACGACCCAAGAAAAACGTGCTCTATTTAATATGCTCGAAAAATCCTCACCACCGCGTACTAATTTATGCACGACTGCGAATACTCTAACGGTACATGACCACATCACAAAAGCCAAACAACTCTTCCAGTCGTAAAATACTCGTAGTACTTAACACTTCAAAGAGCAAAATCACCTTTCCAACCTTCGAAACGTAAACGTAGTTTGGTTCTACAATACGCCCACGAACAAATGCGCGTATTAGCTCACGTGCACACGTAGGTGTCTCCGTTACAGCACCTGATCTCACTGATCACAGAAGGAAGAAAAAAAAAAACAGAGAATTTGTTGAACAAAAAAATGGTTAGGACGTCGCATGCACTCCATAAAATCGGTACATGTTCGAGTAGATTAACCGCACTTAGCGGAAAGGTCATGGTGAAAATGGTACAAATATAAAAATGATACGGTATATAGACTACAGAACAGAGGCCTTGTCGAGTTAGTGGGCGAATCGATTAGTTGATTTTTTTCTAAAAAATATTAAATTTCTACCACAACCCAGAGTGGTAGATATTTCTGCGGTGGTCTTGATACTACCCGTATATTTACGTTTTTGGTAGTCGAAACGACGTTCTGAGACATCGAAGAAAGAAAGAACCAGTAATTACGATAACGATAACGGATATGCTGTCCATTATTCCCCATATGCAGCGTAAGATGTACATAATACACATACGAGGACTAAAACCGTGGTCTACGAAACTGGAAAAGTATCACTTCGTATGAGAGCGCCAGTTCTCAATGTACGATGCGACTCCCAACACGATAAAACACACCGAGAAACATATTAACGGATTTCAACCAAACTGGAGCATGACAATTACCGCATTCATTCCAGCTTCCATCAAAGGATAATTAGCATACGAAGACGAACGTACGATCAGTGAGAATCATCAATGACTCATCGCAATTCACAATCACCTACTTACACCTTCACTTAAAACCTTCCAACAACAAAGTAAACTGTTCATTACCGGCTGTATTTAGCACATATATATAGACCTTATCGAGAGATAAGGCACTCAAAAATTATATCGAATGCTCGTTTAGTGCCCCCCTCCACGGAAATCTTTAGTAAAAGGCGAAAGATTTATTCGTACTGAAGGGAGACCAGAGCTAACAACCAGACGCCAGTCTTCAGCTTATATACACATTAATGTAACACTTTACCTAAGAGTAGTAAACTATACCACGGCGTGGTTGTACGCGCAATGTCATTTTACCGAATTTAGTCGGTTTTTTACAATGTTTCAAAACGAATTAAACGCTATTTTGATTAATTTGTATGAAATAACGTCGCTACGTTCCTGTATTCGTATTATATCGAGTATCTTCATCAATTATCGATAAATTAATGATGGAAAAATACATGCGAGCACAAAACTATACCATTCGTACATTTTTTACCCCATTTTATAAATGTAATATTTGCGTATGTGAAATATGATCGATATATTTCGCGAATAAAATCACAAGAATGACTTACCAACCGCAAATATACAGTATATTCGACGTCAGTTTCGAATGCCACGTGTATTCTGCAACAAAAACAAGAATCACAAATTCAAATTACGTTTTTAAAACACGTTAAAATTGATGAAAAATTATTTTTCAAAATTATCGGACTTTATTTGAAGCGTAGGAAATGACTAAATTAAAATAGATTTTGGAAGAATTTTCTGATTCATTATCAGTATCACTCTTCCTATAATTAATGTTTACTTTTTTTTTTTTTTTTTTTTTTTTTTTTAATAATCTGAAAAGTATTTGAATTACAAGATTATTGCATCAACTGTTTTAGATGATAAATTAAAAATGTATTTTATTTTTTTTCTCCCTTTCTGGTCATTATAATTATGCACAATCAATTCCACATATTGAACCTATTTTTTTATTTATTTATAACCTATTTCTTTTTTAATGATTTACAGCATTTTACTGAACTAAAAACTAACAATCGCTTAAAACAGTACATACTACTCGTACATACAAGAATAATAAAAAAAAAAAAATCAAATATAAAGCTCTCCATTTTCACATAATTTTTTTAATACCAATAACAAGAAGTAGAACACTCCGAAATGAAATAAAATATTCAAAAGTAACTCGTATCAACATACCTACTTCCTCGTGACATACGTACCATCAAATCGCTTTTATTACATCAGTTCGCTTTCGAAATAAAAAATACGTAATACCAGGTTTCCGTGACACAGTCGATATAAACATACAATATGATTGTTGAGGGAAAGTAAAAAAATATTGAAAAAAACTTTTACATTTACATATTTTTAAAATCATCTTCCACGATTCGTTAATATTTAAAAATAATAATGCACTGTGTGACCTGATTAAGTCTTTCAGCTTCTCGGAGCTTTTGAATTTTTAATATGTTCGATGCACTAGTTTCAAAGAGTTCAACAGTTGAGTATTTTCTCTAAATGGGCTATCAACTTGCGCTTTTAGTTGGTTCTTTTTTTAAGGACCAATAATATGTAAAAGAGTTTGGGCCTTTTTTTTTTTTCATTTTTAAGTCTTTCATCAACAACCAACAATACAAGGATAGATTTTTTATTAATAGAGTTACCACTAATGTAAGGGTATGCTGGTGGATTCTTTTCTTTTTTTTTCAACTTTCTAAAATGTATAAAAAAATAGACTTGATGCAGTTATTTGAGGGAAAACCCGTTTTAATTGTCAAAAGCAATAAATTTTATAAAATTAAAAAAAAACTGCTACGAAACTTTTGAAGCTGAATTTTTCATAAACGTATAATTATGTAGTAGTACGATACTATCACAAAAAAACATTTTTCTAATGGTTCTACATGGGGTGAGATTAAAAATCGCTAAAAGAGACCCAAAATCATGCTTTTTGAGGCTAAAAGGGAGGGGAGGTGAAAGGTCGATACCCCCAAAAGGCGCTATTTGGGCACCCACTACTTGTAAATGCCAAAGCACGACCGCCTAGGTCGATTTGGGCAAAGGGTGCGGGGGGGGGGGTGTTTGCATCCATGACTCGAAATTTTTCAAGGTCAAATAATGGAGTCCTCTTCCTAAATGGTTTAGGACGCTGATTTTTGGGAATGTTGTACATATTTCAATGCTCTATCGATTGATTTACGTTTTAGCTGTTTTTGCTTTTTTTTCACCCCTCCCCCATCCATTTGAAAAAGGTGACTTATCCAACTTTTGATCCAAGGTCATCCCCACCCTGACCAAGTGGACTCGCCAAAAGAACCCTATTACTAGAATTTGAACTTTTTTTGTTGAAACCGACCCGAGTAAAACCCCAAAAACAAATTAGTAATATACAGTATATCTAATCTATAAATACATACAAACTGACATCGATAAAAATGGTTAAAATGGACTCCTGAGGTCCCAAAACAAACTTTGAGTATGGTCTCTCCCCAACTGATACAACGTAATAGCCTTGGTTTTTATATTAAAAAAAAAAGAAAAAAAAAAAAAAAAACTGCTAAAAAATAAACACAATTAATTGTAAAATCAAATTTAACTACTTCGTGCTTCACTTGGGAAACTTCATATATCGTTCAACTTCGATCTTGACCGCACTCGCAACATCTCTCCGAGGCCCCGACCACAATACAACTGAAGGGGGCACAAACCACAAGTAATATTTTGATCGCCTCTAAAACTCTAAATTCAGATCCATTTTTCAAATCTCTTACACGCTTGCGATAATCACGTCAACCTCAAACTTTGTTCCTCACTTCCCTTACGCGCTCTCCCTCTCCATAAATCGGTTTATTGAACCAGTATCAAAGACTCGCGTTATCGGAGAATAACTTCCTGTATATCCGCAATTCCGCATCTCATTCTTCATGCACGCTTGAGATATGCTCGTTTATTCAATTATAAGACGCATGGTCGCGCCGCGGCGTCTCCGAGGCCTCCTTCGGAGCATTTCTTAGCGTGCATTGCCATGTACGCGGCGCGTATCATACCAAAATGTATACTGTATTGCGTTATAAAAAAAGCTATTTTTACATGACAGGATGAACACCGCGTCCAGGGCGTCATCTACGAGTGCGTCATCGCATTTAGTACAGTCGAAGCACGACGCTAAATGTCGACGCGTACCGCGCATCATTTCCAGACGTTTGTATTGTTATCGTAGAAAAGTCGCCGAAACCGAGTCGCCGGCTGTTTCGCCGGACGTGGCTGGTCAACCGAATGGTAAAGGTTCGTGCGTGAATATTTTCTTATGCAATATTTAGTAAAATATCGTTTCGATGCGTTTTCACATTTGAAATAGGCGAGCACGTGCTTCTTGCGCTTTGCACCTTTATAAATACGCGGCGGTTGTACGTAGACTACGTAGTACGTAGTACGTAGTACGTATACGTAACTAATCAACTACTAACTAGTTCGTGTGAATTTCGAAATTTTAAAAATTGGAAATTTGTTGATTCTTGAATTAAAATTTAATAAACAATTGTCCAAAAATAATCAACTCCTCTAATTAATCCTTCGTAACTTGTGTTTTTCGAGAGCTTTTACCTCTTGAATGAAACATTTTCGATTAGTTTATATTTTCTCTCCTCTCCTTTCTCATAATTTTATTCGTACTATTTTTCATTCTTAAAATATGTAAAGATTAGATGAATGCGCGTTTATGGTCTTACGAGTATTTTGATGTCTACCAAGTACGAATGACAGACACGCTTTCGAAGTCCATCGCGTGCTCACTACATTCGCACTCTTCCACCTTAGCCCAGTCCAAGGGCCACCAAAACCGCTAACAAAGCTACAGCAAGATAAAAGTAGAAAAAAATAGGTACGAATAGTAAGACTGTATTGCCATTATCAGAGATGAACATCGGCATCTCTATATGCGGACGATTTTGAGCAAATTTTACGAACGGTTTCGTTTCGAGTTGAAAGTCACTCGGAAGAAATTTCAGATCAGACCCATCAGACCCAGGGATGTGCCCACTGCCCAAAGAAGAAGTGGGATGTTTGAAAGAACTGTGGTTTTTCCGCACCGACGGCGACACCTGCAAACCTGCTTCGAGATAAAATCGCCCATGTCCAAATGAGTCTGTAGAAATCTGAAAAAAAAACCTTCCACGAAAAAAGCTTGAAAATCAACCCCTGTTCGGCCTACATCGCATCGCTCCACAGTGACGACGACAGTAATGGCGGCGGCACGAAAAACAGGGCCATCTTATCACGTGCTCCGCCACAATTCCGGTTCAATTTGAAATCACCATTTGTACTCGTAGCTTCCGCTAAGCGAAAGCAGAAAGCAGGGAGGAAAAAGGAAAAATCTCAGGTTCCCCTTTCAAGCTGCAACGTAGAACGTACCGTAGACTACGCGTACGCGCCCTTTACACCGCGGCTTCGCATTAAATCAAATAAATCACATCGGCTGAAAATACGATTTTTAAGCGTAATTAATTCCGAGAAAGTTGAGCGAAAAGTTCAACGTCGGTGAATGGCTGGCGTACGAGTACGTATGAAATCGCGTGCCTTTAATATCGATTTCGATAACTCGTAGAAAGCAGCAAAATGAATAGCGGTACCCTACGTTTTAGGGCACCAGTACAAAAAGAAATACAGTCCCCAGTACCTCTACCTATGCACTCACGTAAAAAACGCTAGACTGACGCGAACCAGCAGGCGAAATACATAATGTGTATGTATCGTACTTGTACATATTTAAAGCTCATTTGTCATTCTACTACATATAACACACAATTACATTCGTACGTGTATCGACTACCGAGTACCATACCATTTGCATCTTAATTACCCCCCCCCTCCCACCTTTTCCCCTCTCCCCCTTATTCTTTCTCCAAGGTGTCGCGAATAACGTGCATTTTTTGCTTTTTTTCCCCAAGATTTCTCACCCAGATTCAACGAGTTGTCGACGTTCGGCGAAACGATTTTGAATTTTTTGGCCAAGTACCCGCACAGAAGGAGTTACTCTACCGATAGGTGAGTAGCTGAGTATTTTGAATTTTTACTCACGATGCAAGCATATTTCACGTTTTATTTTGATACGCTAACAGTTGGTACCGCCACGGCATAGGCAATAGGCATACGAGGTCACTAAAACCACCAACACGCTTATTTTCCGCGCGCTATGCTAATCACCAGAATTTTTTACGGTGTAGCCTAATTAGCTTTCTCATCCTCGAGAAATTTACTATGGAATGAGCAAAGGGCGGTGAAACGTGATGATTACCTTTTTCGAGCATTTAAACTTACAAAATTATCGCAATATACGTAATTACCTATCAAAAAGACAAACACCACAGAATCACAAACAGTTCGACGATGGAAACGAAATAGTACGTAGTCTTCTTAGGAATTCCAGAATATAGGAGTTGAAGGATCAAGCACCCTTCGTTATTTTAAAAATACTGTATGTTAATATGCTGTGAAAGTGGTTTAAGATTGCTTAAAATTATGCAAAACTGTCAAAAGGCTGTTAAAATTGATTAAAGTTGTTTAATATTTCTACAAAATTGCAAAAAAATTGCGCAGAATGATTAAATGTACATGTGAAAAATATGCTTAAAATTGCAAAAAACTGTCAAAATGTTACCAAAATAGTTTAAAATAGCTTAAAATCACACAAAAATGTCACAATGTTGATAAAATTGTTTTAAAATGTTTATAATATATGTTCAAAATTGCATAAAACCAGTTAAAATGTTGTTAAAATAGTTTAAAATTGCTTAAAATGTTGATAAAATTGTTTTAAAATGTTGAATATACTGTACGAGTACATTCAAAATTGCATAAAAATTGTTGAAATGTTGTTAAAATAGATTCAAATCGATCAAAATTCGTTTAAAATGGATTAAAATTGCACAAAACGGTCGAAATGTTGATAAAATTGTTTAAAATCGATCAAAACTCGTTTAAAATAGCTCAAAGTCGTCCAAATTTGTAAAATGCTGTTAAAATAACAACATACTCGTACGTACGGTATTACGTACGACATTTTGACAGATTTCTTCAATTTTAACCAAATTATTCGTGAATTTAATCGTTTTACACAACTTTTGTGCAGTTTTGAGACAATATTGGTAAACTTCTATCAATTTTATCAACACTTTAACACTTTTACACAACTTTAAACGAATTTTGAACAATTTTAAATTATATTAACGACATTTTAACAGTTTTTGTACAATTTTGAACAAATATCGAACGATTTTGTACAACTCTAACAACAATTTGGCAATTTCGCGTAATTTTAAGCAATTTTAAACCAACTTTTACTGTTTTTAAACGATTTTAACAGTTTTCATACAATTTTGTGCAAATAATGAACATTTTAAAATAATTTGATAAATATTTTTACAATTTTGTGCGATTTTAAGCCATTTTAAACGAATTTTGAACAAATAATTGATTAATTTTGTGCAATTTTAAACAAATTAGGTATACCTAATCGATTCCGAATTATTTTAACAACGTTTTAACAGTTTTTATGCAATTTTAAACGACTATTGAAGATTTTTAAACAATTTTAACAACATTTCGACAATTTTGTGTAATTTCAAGTTACTTTAAAGTAATTTTAATCGTTTTTAAACTATTTTACCAACATTCCAACAGTTTCTGTGCAATTTTGAAAAAGTTTTTATACAATTTTCTCAACATTTTGTGCAAACTTCAAGTTATTTTAAATGAATTTTGATCAAGTTTAAACTATTTTGGTCAGCATTTTGATATTTTTATGCAATTTTCACCAAATTTTCCATCAATTTAATTGTTCTGCACATTTTTATTGCGATTATGAGCAAATATAAAACAACATTGAACAATTTTAACAACTTTCAGACGTTTTTGTGATTTTAAGATAATTTAATCAATTTGAACAAAATTTTGATGATTTTTAAGAACTTTCGAGCGAACGTAGCATCAAATTGAAGCAACTTGTACAAATTTCATTCAATTTCAAGCAAATATATTGTGAATGAGAGAATTTCGAAGGATGGAAGATGAGTTGCAATGATGAATCGTTATTAATGATCGATGGTTGGGGTAGGGTGAGGGTCAAAAGGCATTCAAAAGGCAAAAAGTGACCCGGCTCATATTCCCAGTCTCTCTTGCTCACGCATTTAGGATAATGGAACATGGAAGTAGGCGTTGGTATCAATGATGTGCTCGTATTCCTTCGGGATAGGTAACAATTTTCCATGATGTAGTTTTTGCCTTTCTTTCTTTTTTTTTTTTAACGTTTTGATTTAATTTAAAATTAAAATCCGCCTCATACAAAGTAATTCGTATTGCATATCTAGTCTAACAGCGTTAGTTTTACTTCACTTCGTTTCACTTCCCTTCGAGCCCTCACCTTAATTTTTCTGTCTCAGCGATCCTCTGGTGAAACTTCGCAGCGAGATGAACAAAACAGCGTACTTCAACCACAACCTAATGAAACGTCGATACTCCGTGCCGGAGACAATAATGCGCAAACACAAACTCCAAGAATTACTGACGAAAACCGCCCAAAAACCGTCCGAGGTGAAAGACTCTTCCTGCCAAACGGAAGAAGCCCCGGATACCCGCCGTGTGAAAAAATCCTCCAAACGGAAACGCGACAGGGGTCTGAGTTATTTAAAAAAATCCAACACTTACTGCCAATACAAAAGCTACTTGCATAAGAAAAAATACCGCGAAATAAAGAGCGGCACTTCGGCCACCGAGGACTCCAATAGTACGTCTCCGCTGACTAGTCAATCCATCAGCACAAGTCTGCCGATATTGGTCGAGCCGAAGAAATCCTACGATAAAAGGCAAGTTTCTGCTCCCAGTTCGAGCGAGGAGTTCGAAAAACTTGTGATAAAAGAGAGCAAAAAATCCACCTTGCATCCACTGCGACAACCCTCGCAGCGCCAGTTCTCCGCCCCCGAAAGCGACTCGCACGAGAACACCAATAAGGTGCTACATCCCATTAGGCAGTCTTCGGCTCCTAGTTCCAGTGATGAGAAAGTACCTCGAGATGGTAAACTTTTCGAGCCCTCTAAACGAGTCCACATCAAGAATTTCAAAAGCTTGGATCAAAACACCAGCGGATACAATACCGTTTGCGGTAGTCTAGATGACTTTACCACTCCTCGTAAGAAGACTCCGGAGAGTAGTAAAGTCTGCACCATGGAGGAACATCCGCAAGATGGCAAAGGCAAAATGTATCCCATAACGTTTCACTCCGAAAGCGTATTTTTGCATCCTTGCCAACAAGGTATCATATCGCATAAGCAATTTCATCAAATTAGCATACAAATGCCACCCGAGGAAAGTCGTCCTCAAAAGCCACCCACCGAACCGGAGTCCTCCAAAAATGATTATTACAAGACCGAAATCAAGCTCAATGTCAACGACGCCGACGCCGACGCTAAACATCCAAAAACCTCCAACCAGCATCACTGCAGCGATATTCATAACGATTCGGTCAAAGGTACGTAATGTTTCAGTCCCATCCCCGCTACGTCTTCACTCCATTTCCCCCACGCCTAAAAAATAAGCATTTTTCAAAATACTTGGCCTAAAAAATAATGTAATTAAAAACGGCAGCCAAAAAACAAATAATAAAAAAAAATTACGAGTGAAGGAATTAAAAAAAATTTGTTGTGTTTTTTAGTAGGTAGTAGGTAGTAGGTAGTAGGTACTGGAAGATGATCAATTTCCCCCATCACCCCTCCACAATAAAAAAATTCACGAATGAGATAAATTATTTCGGAATAGAATTGTACAGTAGTACTGTCGTAAGCCGCAATTTTTTGAACGAAAACCGCAATTCCCTTAAAGTCTCCTTCCAGCCAAAAAAAAAAAAAGGTGACGTTTTGAGTTTCGGAAATTTTACCCCTATTTGGGCACAAACTTTTCGCATAGTACACCAAAAATTAGAAAAATCCACAGCAAAAAATATTTTGGTTTCGATTCATGCAGTCAATTTCCGCTCAATTTATCTGCCCATCCGAAAGGAATACACAGTATTATATGTAGATGTAAGTAGTAAGTACATAATACGTATCTACATAATTACTTATGTAGCTTCTGGACGATTTCCAAAGCGCCTAAAAATCAATTACGAGTAGATCAACGTTGGTTTCAAGTACCATCGCATAATAGTCAATTAAACAATAAATTACGATTTACGGCGTAATTAATATTTTAATAGATCATGAATCAATAATGGGCGCGATTAAACGTCGAATTAATTCCGCCTAATAAAACCTCGTCGTTTAATTATCCTTAAATGATTTTTTTAATTGGCAGATAAACCGACGCTGGATTCTCAGGCTACCACACCTCGCGCGGATACAAAAGGTAGTCCCTCTCCAACGGCTCAAATCACCGAGGTAACGCCTTCTCCTCGGCTACCGGATCCTGAGGAAGACTACGATTGCTCGGTCCCGGCCACTTATCCGATTAAAAGCGATAAGTCGAATTTAAAAATCGAAGTTGACGTAGGAAATGTCGACGACGTGCGGTCGAATCTTCGGCAGATCTTATTAGGGCAGCGGAAACCCCCTGAGGAGCCTTGTAAACCGAAACCAGACACGAAGTATAATTCCAAAGCAGCGTTGAATTATTTATTCCAAAAGTTAGGCGACTCGTATCCTAGACGATACCTTTTAAAACAGCCTGTTTACGAGTACCAGCCGCAGTTCGGCAAATACTACTCGGAGCTTCCGAAACCCGAACGTAGCGAGATCCCATCGAAGGTGCTATTCAACAACCAAACTTACAACATATTATCTGGCAACTTGCTGCCGAACGAATGGTCAACCGTGAATCCTACCGACGAGCATCTGAGCGACAGCGACATAAGCATTCCGGACAGCTTGGAAGATTTCCAGCAACATCAGCGTCACGCCAAACACAAGCATAATAAATACGACAAATACGACGATAAAATTACCCGAGGAGACGTCACCGTAAAACCACCCGTTAAAGCATCCAAACACAAAGGCGTCTCGTATTTTATACCTTTGCTCGACTCGAATAAAACCAAACCCATAATGCCGGCTGAATTACGCAAGAAATTATGCCGAAGAAACGATACACTACCGAAGCATTCCCTTTGTTCGGATCTATCACCGAGGAAGTCGCCTCATCACAAGTTAATCCACAAGCAAATCCAAACTTGCTTAAATTCGGAAGATAGTTTGAAAAAGAGGCGTAAAAAATTCGCCGAACGGGCCACAGAATCGCAGACCGAACTTGACGAGAAAATCAAAAACATCCTTTTAACCGGAATCGAGCCGAGTGATCAACGTCTCGTGGAACATTCACCAAAACAAACCAGTCAATTCGTGCAAACCGACTCGTCAGATCCGGTGATCGGCGAATACGTCGAGATGTTCGATGTTCAAGCGCCTTCCAGCACAGAAAGTTCGAAATTTTTCGAGAACGATCATCTATACGAGATCATACTAAGCGAAGAGGAAGTGGGACGGGTAAACAGTAACAATTTTTATCGATCTTTCAAAAAATGCAGACGTATATATTGTCCGAATAAACCACCGGAGGTTCGGGTAGCGGATGAGAAACGTTCGAATCAAAATTCCAACATACCTACTTATTCCGGGCACAAGAAGCTAAAGGAATTCAAAAAACAAAATATCGACATATCACCAGCCACGTCTTCGAGTTCGTTTGAGAACCAAGAACCATCGACGGAGTTGTTACCGTTACCGTATCCGAGAATGAAGAAGACGCGCGAGAAACCAAAGACTATCTCGAAAATTCCGGGACCGAAGAGATTCTACCAGAAATTTGAGGCTATACCGGAAGAGCTATCTAATTCTTCGGATGGAGCTTTGGAGCTGCAACTAAGTGGTAATTCCGATGAAAACAACGAATCGATGCCGGCCGACATCAACGAGCAGCATTATAAGCTCGACGAGAATAAAAACCACGCTGTTGAGAGTTCCGCCAAGAATTTATCCGATTTGGATATGAACAAGGTGAACGATGCTGAAAATTACCACAGCAAACCACCAGATGAAAACGACTCTGAGCATAACGGCATAGAGCCTAAATCGCAGAAAGCGAGGGATTCGTTGTTGGCTAGCGAACACGAAGAGCTGATTACCTTGTCCAAAGGGTGGATTAATTTTTATTTACTAAAAGGCGCCAGCGTCGAGGAGCAGAGTGCACCGGAAGATAACGAAGGTACGTTCGAAATGTATTTCTATTTTATTCGGTTTACTAAGCTTTGAAAAATATTTAAAAAATCATTTATCTTCGAGAAACAAATGGGTTGAAAGAATCTTCGACATTTTAAAATTGAAAAAAATATTACCTTTCTTGAAAAATTATGCTCAAAATAAATCCACTCTCAAAAGAAATACGTAAAATTGAAACAAATAAATACGTAATGTACGAGTCGTCGTAATCTTAAAATTAAACCACGACCACGTGAAAACCATTCAAACACTTCAAAACACGTTCGGCCATCAGTGTAGCCATGTAACGTTCATCACCCAGTTGCCACATACATGAAAAGCATCTTTCTTTCGCTTGCAGACGATGTCGCCCTTTCCGAAACCATCCAAATCCCTCAACAATACACAATCAGCGTACACGCGACGCCGGAGACATCAAACCCACTCAACTCGAGCCTTCCGGGGCTATACAAATCGAAAAAACTCTACAAATGTGAAAAATTAAACGAAATTCGCACTAGTTTACCAGACATAACATCGAACCAAGGTAAATCAGGCTTAATCACCGGTAGAGATAAGGTACAAAACATGTTACCTAAATTACATTATAGTGACAAATGCCATACCTCAATACACCGAAACTGCGAATTCAATCTCGAACCGAACGAACCAGTTGGTTGTAAGTACGTTGAACATCTTTACGTTATTATACCTCCGTTTTACCTTCATTAACACCTTGCTTTAGTACAGCGGGACGCTACAAAGGCAGAAAATTCCATCAGTACTGTTACAACATCGAGCAACCGTTCGGAAAGCCCTTGTGAAGAGCTTCCAGGACGTAATATAAGAAAATTTCAACGATATCAACGTCCTCATACCTACCATTCGGCGCGAGCAACAAGTTAGCATCGAATTTACTTCAAATCGTTACACGCGTACATTACTCTATTTCCGCAGGAAACCAATGGTCTCTAACATTAAAAGGAAGTAACGACGACAGACACGCTAACGACATCGAGATGCAATTATCATTGCAAAACGCCGCTCATCGATACCTTCCGTCCAATCAAACTTGGAAACTGACACTAAAGAGCGAAAACACCGGTATAGTTTCCATTTCGTTTACAAACATTCTATAATCTTACTTGTGGTACAAATTACAGAAACGTCACGTGTAACCAGATCGTCCAAACACCTAGAAAATCGAGGTCATTTACCGCATTTGAATGTCAATTACAAAATGTTGCCGTCGCCGAATTATCAACAAGTGAGTTATCTTGAACGTCGTTCAATTTCACTATTATTCTTGGATACGATCCAAATACCGATCGCGTATTACACACGGTGAACTTTCTGGAATAGAAAATACCAATTTAATTGACGCTTTTCGTAAACACATTTTATGTACAGTATGTTTCCAAAAAAAAAAAAAAAACGGATCGACGTCTGTTCCAAATCTTACGATATCATACCTTGATTCGTTTATTTTCATTTACACATCACTATAACGACTCGCAAATGCTTCAGTAACGTGATTCACATCGAAATAGATTAAAATTCGCGATAATCGCACATAAAATAACGAAATTTACTTACTTCCTTCTACGTTTAATTTTCACGAGCACGCGAATCATGTGCATGCGGTTTTTACCGCACACTGCACAGCAGCGTCAGCAACAACTGCAGCAGTAGGGGTGCGCGTACTTTTTCTTGTTTGAAAAACAGTGCTGCCACTTACGCGGAACGAAAAATTCGAAAACACATATTTCTCTCAAAATTATCAATTCATAATTTTGCATGATTGTAATTATTAATTTCGCTTATTTTAGGAAAATATCACCGCAAATCACTCCGAAAACAATTCCGGATCGAGTTCCACCATATCTTGCAGCGGTCGAAAGTATAAATTAGATTCGGAACTTTTATTACAAAACGTTACAAGGTTTATTTACATGTTCATATCACACACAAAATGTATTCTCGAGGAACTTCATTTTTTTCTCATATTTTCACTAATTTATAGATTAAATAACGATTTAAAAGTCCAAATACGACACTCGGACGACGACTTGACAATCCGAGGTTCAGCCATAACCCCCGAACGCCGGCCCAAAGTTCCTACAATGAGCGAAAGAGATCTAACGCGGATGCGATTAATTCGTCAGACCAGCGCTGATACTAGATTATAAACTGAAATAAATTATCGCTATAGAAAACTCAAGTTATCATTATTTATTCACATTCTGCCGAATACAATCTACCATTACAATTCATCTCGATGCCTTCGATATCCTACATGTTGATAATTGCCATGATATGGAATCTTTTACTTTATTAAAAATACAAAGGAACAGTATGGTAAATATCACATAAAAGCTAAAAATAAATGTAAACAGGGTTTGTTATTGTATGAAAATTAAAACAGAGTTAGCTTTTTTTTCGTTATTCGTCATTGTTACAATAGAAAAAAATCTTTGGTAAACTGCATAACTATCACAGAATGAATTATGCCATATAAAAAATTATTATAATCACTTGATATTTACAATTTGCAAGATCACAAGGGCATGCGAAATTTATTATCACCCTGTTTACGATAAATTTTAACAATGGAAGTATATGTAGCTTACAACGATGGCGTTATTATTTCAAATCATTCTCCGATCATGATTGAACATTCAACGATGTAAAGAATATTTCGCTTTTATGGTGTTTAGGTGAGTATGTGTGTGTACACGTAATTATGGATACAATATTCTACCATTTTGTACTGCGTATTTATCAACGCAGTATGACTACTTCTCCCAACATTCCATTATCCTACACTAATCGTTCAATTGCCTTCAATTTTTACCATCCGGTAAAAATAATTCCATTCTGAGCATCATTACAAATCAGCGATTTCACACATCTTCATCAAGTCTTATCAACACGAAATTTCCCTCGTTGAAGGAAATTACAAAAAAAAAAAATAATAAATTGCACCAATACACTAGATTACGTTACATACGTTACATTTTGGTAAATTTAGGTAAAAAAAATGCACATTTCACGAGAATAATATTCGCATTTTCGCAATCAAAAATATCCGAGTAACAAGAAGGAAAAAATCGAACACCGGAATAATTATTAAAAACTCCACTCGATTTCTCAACTTTGATAAAATAAATGCAATTCTAGGAAATTATGTATAACAATTTTATCGGAAACCACGTGTTATTCTCGCAGAATATACCACATTTACCAATTACCCATTTCGGGAGATAAACTTTAAAATGGAAGCGACATTTTTTGAACTCGACATACGAATTCTTGGACTACCTTAATTATAAGCACAAGCTACACGCGAACAAGAGAAAAACCTATTAGTAAAAAATATCCTACGTATCGATTACGTTAAACTCACGACTTTCGTAAAATAACGAAAATACAAAAAAAATCCAAAACTACAAAATAATTCCTACAAACAAAAAAAAAATTAGCCGACATGATACTCACAAAAAAAAAAAAAAACAAAAAAATGGTTAACTCGGGCGAAATATAAAGGAAGCACATTAAACGTTCTCTAGCCACGGATGATCTAGCACGTCTTCGGCGGAAAACCTAAGATCTGGATTTGGTTGTAGCATATGCGATATGAGATCTTTGGCACAATCGGAAATCTCATTCCAGTACGGCTCCGGAAACCCGTACTGGCCGCTTAGAATATCATCGAATAACTCCTCTTGATCATTTGTACTACTCACGAACGGCGGGAAACCGCATAGTAATATATACAGTATCACTCCGGCAGCCCATACGTCAATCTAGGGGTAAAAAAATTCCAAAATATACAATAACTCAAATTTTCTCGTCATTTTAACCGCAAACAACGTCATCACGTCGTTACTCGATTACCGAGAAAAATCGCTCGTTATTTACGCAGATTATAATAACCATAATGACGATTCTGCGAAGCTACGATACGCTTCGACAGTTCGTCGTATACGCGGATCAACGCTAATTCGCTCACCTTGAGTCCGTAACCGACTTCGGTTAGTATTTCGGGCGCCACGTACGTCGGTGTACCGCATACCGTATATAAAGGTCCTGTCACTCTGGTTGCCAAACCGAAATCGCCGACTTTTAGTAGTCGTACTCGATCACCGTCTATTTCCACCTGTGAAATGTTGAAAAACAACCATCGATTAATTAAAATCCGCATACATCTATTTACTTCTCACATCTTTGCGTGAACGTTTAAGACATTTTTTTGCCGCATGCCTAGGCAATACTGATCTTATTTCACAATCGTCGAACAAATTCAAATTATTCGCAGAAAAATCAATACGTATTTCATCAATCGCAAAATAATCACCGATTGCTCGCAAAAAAGTCATGATCGATGGCATTCGTTCGCGAACGATTCGATTGATTTGACAAATCATTCACAATGAACAACTTGAAAATCATTTTAATAAAATAATTTCAGTACCGATTTTTTAAACTAGGATTTCGATTATCGATAAACGATTCGTTCAACCATGGATTCAGTCGTTCGCAAACGATTCACTTCAAGTAGATTCAGCCGTTCGCGAACGAATCGATTAGTTTTTAAGTATGATTCTAGCGAAATCGAATCATTCTCTCGATTTAGTCGCATTTACATTACGACTCAAGTACCATTTATCGTTCGCGAACGATTTGTACAATATCGAATCGCTGGCTAATGAACGATTCAAGCATTTCTTCGAAAGGGTCGTTCCTACACGTAAAAACGTGTCAATATTTTACGGAAATTTGGTTCTATTTTGCATTTCGTTCGCGAACGATCCATCCATAATGACGGTTTATTCGTTTACAAATGATCACCACATTTTGGCGAAGCTTTGTCAAATATTTATGGTCACCTCATTAGATGATTTTCCTTAAGCCCAAAATACTCAAATCGTTCGCGAACGACTTTGCCTTAGAAGCTCGATCAGATATAAACCGCATAATTCATTTAAACGACATTTGTAGCGTAGATCACCTAACGAGAGTTTTTCGCAAATACCAGATAATCGGTGTTACCGAATATCCCTGCGCGAATTCTTCAAATCACGTACAGACATGTGTTCGATCTAGACGTACCAATAAATTTTCCGGTTTAATATCGCGATGAAGGATTTTATTATCATGAAGGTAAGCCAAGGCGGAGGCCAAATCATGGGTCATAATCTGCGCATCGGGTTCGTTGAATTTCACCCTTTTGGTAATCGCGTCGAAGAGATCTCCGCCCTGTGGACGAATGTAAAAACACGTCAATCTTTCTTATTGCAATCACTTTTCTGTACTTGGCTACTTACGGTAACCAGCTCCATAATCAAATACAACTCCTTGGGCGTATCGTGTTCGGCGATCAATCTAATGATGTTGGCGTGACCGACGCTGCGTAATATGGACACTTCGTTATCGATCATAAATTCCTTACCGGCTACTTTGGATTTATCGATGATTTTCAAAGCGTAATCGATATTTTTCATTCTGCAAAAAGGCGTCCGTTAGGTTCACGATACGATCGACGATAAACTTGAACGTACTTGTCAGAGCACTTCCTCACAACGGCGAAATTGCCGTCGCCGATCACTTGGCCGATGGAATACCTGCTCAGGACCTTGCTCGGAATCGCTTGCATGCCGTTATCAGCCTTTTTCACGCCTTGCGTCTTCATCTGTTTCGACGTGTTTGGTAACTTTGGTACTTTTTTGCCTACGAATGACGAAAACAACCCGGATACAGACATCTTACTTCGTATCGACGAGTCTATCGTTTAATTCACGCGATAACGTCGAGCTTACCCGTCTCGTCGAAGCAATGCGTTCCGTTCTTCAATTCGGACACCGGCTTCCGTAGGCTTTTCTTCAGCGCTTGGATGGCTTTCAATTCTGCAAACAAAATCGATTCGTTAACGCGCAACGTTCGCAAATCGTTAACCTTATCTGACTCCTCTTTCACCTTATCCTCGAAAGCTAATAAATTGCCACAGCGGGGAAATACGACAGTTATGTCGTTCGTACACAAATAACAATACCTACATATTCGTAAATCCATTAAAAAAGACCATAAAAAAGCCTCGACGCAACGGCGATAAATCCAACTAGCACGAATACTTGAGCGCATACAATCGCGAACCTATTTAACCCTCTTCCCCCCCTTCCTTTAGACACTTCGCGATATCACACCTCAACTCTCGCCGGTATTTATCGCCCCGGTAAAATTAATCCGATTGATTTCGCGGCTCGTTAGTTCGAAGGTGTCGATTTGTCGCGAAACGTGCTCGTTTCGAGCCAAAATTCTCTTCCGAGAGTCCGCTCTCTTCGCGTGAGAGATGCTCAGCACGTCTCGAAAACCTTCCCGGATCCGTACCCATAGCGGTCTTCGTCTCCAGGTAAATACCACGTACAATGTGTTCCAAATCGTTCGTACTCGTATAATTCGAAAGCTCACGCGTGTTACTCGTATTACGTCGAACGCGGTAAAGAGGAATTTTTCCCCGTTTTGTATTTACTCGTACTACGTATTTACAAGCCAAGTCCGGGGTTACGCTTTGGTGAAAAAACACGAGTCGTACGTACTTTAAAAAGAGTCGATTTTCAATAAAAAGCGGTCAATTATGCGAGACATATCCAGCGACGGGTACTTTAAATCGAAATACGCATAACCAGAGATTCGTGTTCAGCACCCTCGAAAACCATGGAATCGATACTCATGACGATATTTCGATCCTCCACAATGTTCCGCAACTCTCCCTCAAATTCCAAATTCCATTTACGCCACTACCCCGCGACGAGAACACTTTATCCGAAAAAACAAACGCGAATAGTTTTTGTTTCGGTTTCGGTTTCGGTTTCGGCGACATCGAAAATAACTCAATATCAGCCTCCGAACAACCCCAAGAAGGGGGAATTCATGATATGATTAAAAAAAAATACAACAAAAAAAGGGGTACATGGGTAATTAACCAGTAATTACACAACCTTCTAACTATATATCTACTTTTTACACTTTACAAACATGAAAATTCAGAAAATACGTAATCAAAAAAATCGTTCTTCCGTAAATGGTAATTACCGTAACACCATCACATTTACAATAATTTAACGGTAATTTCGGTATTTCGCAGTAATTTACGGTAGTTGACAGTAACTTACGAAAAATTACAGTAATTTTGGTTTAAAATGTTCTTGAAGAGATTGTAACAGCAATAAAACTAAAAAGTAATTTTACGGTAATTTACGAGGAACGGTAAAATCATTCATTCATGAACGGTAATTACCGCAAAATCATGGTATTTATTGTAACTTGCTGGTAACTTACGATACTTTGAGGGGAACCTACGAGAAATGACGATTATTCTAGTTTAAAATAATCTAGAAAAAAAGTTCACGAACAAAACTGAACCGTGATTCTACGGTAATTTACGGTTTTTTTGGTCGTAATTCACGGTAAATTGAGAGTAATTTATGAGAAATTGCGGTAATTTCGCTTTGGAGTGATATTGGAAGAATTATATTTATACAACGGAAACGTAATTCCGCGGTAATTTACAAAAAATGAAAAAAATCGTTCGTTTGCGAACAATAAATTGGGGTAATTTAACAAAATATCTGAAGAGATCCGACAAGACGACAGCAATTTGAAATCTGTCGTAGTCTATGTGCAACGGTAATTTAGAAGAATTCGAAGTACTGTAATACAGTAGCAATAATGCTGAAATTTCAGTTTATTTATCACCATCTAGGTCGTAATTGGGAGGGAAGCAACAACAAGTAGCCATCAATTTCACGTACGTAATTTGTACAAATTGCCGTTCATTCGGTGTACATACGTAATTACGTATATCAAACCAGGCGGTAATTTACCGGTATTTCACCATTTACTATCTCTCGCTAACGGCAAACTCATCTCGCGCGCATTCGGATTACAATCTCGTAGCCGAGATATGGCACCGAGTGCGCGTACATCGACGTATCGATCTTTCGAAGCCGAACGAACAATGTCGATCAATTACCTCGGCTTCCTGTCTGGCACTCGCTTCTGTAATCTTCGGCAGCACGATCGATATCTCATCGGGCACAAGTCAATCCTCTGATTACTCCAACAGATACTCGACGACCGCCCGCAACGGTGCTAACTGACACCGTATACGGTTAGAATGTTAATCACGTCTCGATCTCGTCTATCATCCGATTGCAATACTCGTACATGCCTTATTCATTTCGCTCACGTAGTGTAGCCCTTCTCGTCATTGCCTGCCAACTGCCAAGGTAACCGGCGACTTCAAACGATATCGAATCGATTTAATTACCGAGTCGTCTCGTATAATTAATCACCCGCAGTTTCCATCTCGACCACAAAGATCGCGTATCGCGTATACCAAAAAACAAAGACTATAATAATTATAGCGTCGGTTCGTCGTTCTCTACGTCTTCCTAGTGAACCTCACAATCGACGCGTGACATCGCAGTGAAAAAAAAAAACTACAAACCTTCGAAATCCAGTTCAAAATCATCGGCGTTTATTCGTTCCGAACCATACACGAAGTATATGTCATCTTCTTCGAAAAAATCCTCCAAATTGTACAACTGCAACAAACCAAACACGCAACGTAACGTAACGTAACGTAACGTTGCGTTGCGTTAAAGAAAGAAATCACCCAATTTGCATAACAATTACCTTCTTAATTACCTATTTACTTAATTCTACCGGGTACTTGTTTACAGAAAACGTGCTAAGAATTTCCGTCGTCGAATAAATTTCGTATTTTTTTTTTTAATGCGAGAAAAATTAAAACTTTTAAAATACCTTGGAAATTTGTTTTTTTCGTTTATCACGCTTGTTTAGATGAAAGTAATATTTTTATGAAATACACGCGAACCGAATCGATACATTTGAAATGGTACAACTTGTTACCGAAACAAACGACGAAATACGTAATTTCAAATGTAAAAATACGCATCAAGCCCCCTTCTGACGAGTCTGCCATCACGTTAACCTAGATTTCCATCAGATTACCTATTTACCTAATATTTACCAAAATAAATCAAAAAACCAACGACAATGCGTTACTAAAGCTCAACTTTGTCGATTAAAAAGCGACGCGATGCATTGAAACGTGAGGTTTCTACGCTATTTCACAGTTTTCTCGTAATGTAGAAAATTGAAAAAAAATCAACGTATATACTATGTAAATAAATTCTGCAGGCAAAAACTCGTATCTTTTTTTTTCAATTTAAAAATAGCTCTAGAATTAAGATGAGAAAAGAACACATACTGTATATTTTCGATCTACCAAGCACGAATCAACAAATGCGTATTCAAGGGTTATAATTTATAAATCCTTCGAATTTTTTTTTCTTCACCCCAAATTCGTGTAATTACGACGGAAAATCCGCCTAAAAAGCGAAAAAAGGGTTTATTCTTACGCAAATAATTTTTTATGTCTTTTCCAAACCGAAAACCGACTTATCGTCGAAAGTTCTATAAAAAGTAGGCTACGCGCATTTTTTTTGGCCTCGATCCAGCACGTTCATTCACGTATAGCCGAAAACTTTCGAGGAAAAGGAAACAATCTTTGGATACGTTTCGTTAAAAAACGTAAGAAACTGGTAAAACTGCGAAACAAACTTTTGCAAAAAATATTTTCTAAAAATCTTTCTATTATCTTTTATAATAAATTATTTTAAATTTTTTGTCACCTCAGAAATTTCAACATGTTTTTAGTTTTTTCCATTTTTTTTACAACCGCCGATTTTTACTTCATTTTTAAATATTTCACAGAATTTTTCAAGTTTCTTCATTTTTTTTCTCATTTTTGACAAGTTTTTCTGGGTATTTTCTCAAATTATCGATCATCTCAATTTTGTTTTTTTTTCTTCATTAATAAGTAATAACCTCCCAATTTTTTTTTTAGGAATTTATCATTTTTTTCTGTTTTTACTAAACCGTGTTCTGTACTTTTATTCTGTTACTAATTTTTTTGTTGTTCGTTTATTTAGCATTTTTTGTTCAACATTAAATATGCACTTTAAAATTTTTGTTAAATTCGAAATACGACTCAACCAACTCTTCAACTAGACAATTTGGATAATTTTTGCCATCAATTTTTTCAATTCTTCCGGAAGTGATTTCTCGAGCACCTATTCGAGTTATCAACTTTAATCAATTAACGATATTATCTTTAAATGAAAAATACTTCGAAATTTGAAAAATCTTGACAATGGCGTCGTAAGTAAATCGCCCCCTTTTCCTCTTTGTGACACGTAACCCACAAGTGACCCAAAATGACAAGCCACTCGACTCGAAGAATTTTGCGAAACCATATGAATAAGATGAAATAAAAAGGACAGTACACCGAAGACAAGTGTCAAACCTCGTATGACTGTACGAGATTTCGTACTGGACGATGGACGCCCTCGAGACCATGATCTGCGTGAATGACGCAATGACGAACAGCGTCAAATAAGGTTACGTATTCGTAGATCATTGATACGCGGTCAAGATCATACGCGTTGCGATCGATTAAAACAATAGCGTTAATAGATGATTAATTGCGAGTATTTCCGGCGGTTTACTTCATAGGGCAATTAATCACGGCGGTGTTATCGAAACAATCGTAGTTACTTACTATTTACTTAATACTCTGAGATTTCTACAAAATCACCCAAACTATTCCGCGTCCACGGACAAACTGCTGGGAAAAATCAACAAAGAGATTTTTTGCGCGTGTTTATAATATTAATTGTACCGCCGTTAGGAGGAAACCGGTTTTGTGGAATAATTTGTAACATTATAACGCCTTGAATACACCTACAGAACGTCTTCGTCCTACTCGTAATTTATTGTATTCATCTGTATCGATTGGCCAATTCTTCTCGTTTGCTTTTGTGCAGAGGAATTCCAATCACGCCTCGAACGCTTGGCGGCCGGGAACGGATCGAGTTATGAAAACTGATAACGCGTCGAGAAACGTGATAACGAGTAAAACGATATCATTAGTCATTGGAACATGACGAATTACCGTTCATTCATACGCCATCGCCACCAGCCACAAGCGATTGCACGAAATCGGCATAATGTTGGCCTACGTATTTGGATCTACCCGACGAATCCGATCGAAAACCTAGATCGTCCGCTTATGGACGGACAAAGAAATATAATTACTCCCGCAACGTTGATTTCAACAACGTCGATAGACGCCTCGATCGTAAAAACTCGTGTTTTCCAACGTAAACACCAAGATTTAACGACGCGTGAAATTTCTCGACGACACGATGCGGAAAAACGAATCAATATGGATTTTAATAAAACTATAACGCGTCCAATTACCGCGGGTACTTTCTATATACGAAATCCGTACGCTGCGAACATCCAAGGTATAATTTAACATAGGGCTAGGTTTTAATTACGACGATTTCGCGGCTTCGCGGCACGCGGCCACAATACCGTCGTGAAAGTTTCAATCCACTTACTTGTATGCCTCTGGAATTGAACACTCTGCGGACAGCTCCGGTATCTAATTTAACAGTATCGGTGATGGTAGACAAGGCGTGCTCGAAAGACGGCGCGTTTCTTTTATTTAATAACAATCTGACCACTCGCCTAGGCCGGACACCGTTTCTGACCAAGATCACGATACGAGGTCTAACTATTGATTTGGATTTAATGGAAGAATTCTGACTACCGTGGACATTATAAATATTGTTATTCAGTTTCGGTAACGATCTAGCTGGTCGGACACCTTTAGCGTTGGATACTACATAATCGACTTTCTTGAATTGGTCACCGTTACCAGAGCACACGTACAATTTACCGTCTTCTAGTTCGTCTAAATGCGATACTTTATTACCATCCATAGTGAACACCGTTCGCACACCACTGGGAAGGTTTATATTGCCGGAAAATGCTCTCGTTAGATCGGTCAATAAGCTATCGAACGATCTATATCGTTCCGGCGCCACAGCCATAACAACGCCTTTGTAAAATCTATCGCCGTTGCATAAAAATCGTATTCTTTTCGCTTTGCGCATCTTAAACGGTGAATTAGATTTCGAACCAATATCCGATAGATGTCTTTGAACTTCAACTGTTGAATTGTTTACGTAACTGGTAGCTGAATTAGTTCGATGATGAGTCGCCGCGTCGTTCAACGAAACGGCCATAATAGAGCTGCGAACATTAAACAAATACGAAATCGCTTCATTAACACTTCATCGATTTTTCTCTCGTAAAGAGCACGTTGAAAATGGACAAGTTACCGAATTAGCTATCGTTGGAATGACATGTTGAAGCCAAATAAATACGGACACTTTTAAATTAATTATCGAATTAATACGCGGAAAATTCGTTTACGTCGGCGATAATGGGCACAAAAACGTATCTTAATCGTATTTGAGGGAATAGTTCGTATCAAATTACATTTAACGAGACGATCATGCGTTCGACTGAAGAGATACTGAGCTTCCTAAATTATTAATTGTTTTCGTTCTTTCCTTCTTTTCAAGATTCGGACGAGTTTTTCAATGAAATTTACCTTCCTTTTTTACCATTCTTGAAAAAAGGAAGGGGAATGTCGTGCAGGTAAGGAACGGTAATTTGTCAATGCCATTTTCTTTATATCACTTTTTCCGTCAACAACGACAAAAGCAAAGAACGACATCTCATCAAAAATACCCTAATTCATATAATTAATTACTACTATTTCGGGGGAAAATGTAATTAATTTCAATCACCATAAACGAAATTATATATAAATAACGTTAACAAAACATTTAAACGCTAATAAAAATGAAAAAAAAAAAATGAAATTACAAATCAAATAATATTATAAAATAAAAATGCCCGTCAATCCAAAATTGCACGAAATCGAAAAGACTAGGCGTTAAAGTCCACTAGTTTTTTCAAGTGATAAATATATTCGGAAATGCTCGGAAATCTTCGGATATCGCTTCGTTTAACT
>QBDW01005441.1:0-42399 GCA_003261595.1 Maconellicoccus hirsutus | reverse complement strand
AAATCGAAAATCGTCACAAAAAAGCGTCACGCGGTTGTCATGACGACGTCGTCTCATGCTCATCAGTGATGATCTTAATAATTTCATGTCATGATAACATGTCATAGATGACAGGTCATTGTCATGGTAACATATCATATTCATGAGTGACATATCGATGACCAAGGCCAGTGTCATGGCAACGAGTGATTCTTGATATTTTTGTCATCATAACGATTCGTAGATGACGTCATTGTTATAGTGACATATAATGATCATGAGTGATATGTCATCATGGCAAGGTGACATACTCATGGGTGATTCTTGATATTTTCATGTTATCATCAGAAGTGACACGTCGTTGTTATGGAACATATCATGATCATAAGTGATACACTACACCCTAACAAGTCATTACCATGATGACGAATGACATGTGATATGTAATGACTTCTTCTGATTAACGTCATTGGAATGGTCAAGTGTCATGGTCACGAGTGACATAAAATCACGTTTTGGTGATACATCAAATGATATGTCATGATGACCTGAATAATGCCATATGGTAACATGTCATGACGTTCTCATGATAATAGGAGTGTTAATGATATGATGATGAGTCTAGTGATTATTTTTTTCTCTCAAAACAAGTTAAGGGTCGTATATTTATGTTTAACGAAAAATATAATTTTTTCACGTCACTATACTATGTCATAAATGACTATTCATTGTCATGGTGACATTTCACAGTCAGAAATGACATGTGATCATGTCATGGTAGCATGTCAAGCGACATAATATGATGACAAGTCACTGTTACGTTGATGTGGCACGGTTGTGGATGGTATATAACATCAAATGAAGTCTTCTGATGAACATCATTGTCGCGGAGTGACATGGGTTGCTGTTTGCATATTCTTCAATTTTCAAAAATTGAAAAATTAAGCGCAAGTTTTTTTTTGCCATTAGATTGTCGTCCATTTAATGTCTCGTTTTCTATTTCTGTTCAGGTGAGAGAAATTTTCCCTAGATTTTTCTACTTTATCATCGCCATTTCACCTTATTACACAGGCGGTTCGCAAATTCAAGAAAATTCCAAAATTAAAACACCTCTAAAAACAACTTCCATCAACGCCTCGACAAAACAAACAGAATTTCTCTCTTAACACCTCCATGAAAAAAACCAAATTACTCGCGTTAAAATTTCAAAAAGTACCTCGAGCATCCAGAACGATTCAGCTCCCGTATAATGACTTATTCACATTAGGCAACAACAAAGGTCGGCTTATAATCGTCCACGACGAGGATCTAATTACTCAACGAGGAAATTTATGGAAGACTCATACGTTAGAATTAGCACTTAAACAGCGGCTCTTACATCTTCATCAATTGAAAAAAGACAAGGATAACGGGCGACGCGTTTACCGAAGTTCGCAGCGGACGCCGCGAATAAGAGAGGAAACTCATTAAATCCTTCAAAAGTTCTTTATTATAATTTAGTTCGGGGCGGAAGTTGTTAGCCGACAAACAGTATTAAATTGTAAGAAGTTAGCGGTGGTTGTATTGTATAAGCTTGACACGTATTATACAACTTCATACGCGTAAATTTATGTCTCAACTCCTATGTTAACATTTTCCACGACCGTTATTATAAGACGATATAATGTTTCGTGAAATGTACATTACTACCTTTAATAAGAAGTTACGATTATTGTATCACGACTTTTGTTATAACTTATCCCGAATAACGCGTTGCTCCAAAGCGAATTTTTGCTTCATTTCTCCTCGCTTTTAAGCTACCTTCGTCGAGCTACAAATGAATTTTCTCCGTCGTGTTCGCACATTTTGTCAGAAAACCCGAAAAAATTCCAAATTGATACACCCTCCTACCTCCCGCTTCGTTCTCTAGGTCACAAAGAAATTTACTCAACCCTACGCGCACAGAGTACACCTAGATATCTGGTATCAGTTACAAAATCACACGTGCCAACCCTTACAACGCGCGAGTTTTCACCCTTCATACGAACGTCGCATTGTTAATGTCCGAATTCATCGATATCCCTTCCATTATACGAGTCGTCTGGTCATTCGCGTCATGCTGGTCATTTACGCGCTTTATAAACGTTCATCGAGCTATCTTAATAAATCATTTACCAGTCACAGAATTACATCTAGATAAACCTTTTTTAATTTCGTTTAACCCTGTACGAAAAATTGTTTTAAATGGTCATTTGACCGGTTCTGGCTACTAGGCGTTTGAACATGTGGTCTGACTACATTAAAAGCTGATCGCTTAATAAATGCAATTATCGCGGAGATTTATTGTCGTCTTTTTGTCAAGTACTCTAGTTGCGGTTTTAACGCGAGTGATTTATGTAAATGGACGTAGAAGAAAAAAAAAAGGTTACCGCAGGGAGCTAAATCGAGATTTTACACGGAATCTGATTCTGGTCAAAATTACATCCCGCCTCTTCTAACGCGTCTGCTGAGGTTAAAGGTACGATTTGTCGATACCATTATGCGATAAGCGTTGAAGTCAAAATCGCCGTTTTATTCGACATCTATCGATTTTTTCAACCGAAGGGGGCGGAGATCTCGAAAAATGCAGATTTTTCCCAAATTCGAAGTTCCTTTTTTCATATAATATGCTGAATAAACTCTACAAATTCGTAGAACTTCGAAGCTTGAATTTTGATCAAATGAAATGAACTTGAATTTTCATAGAGGAAACGGAATTCCAGAGGGTGTTTATTTCTGTCGAATATAAAATTTCAAAGTATGCGTTGAAAATTGCAAACCAAAATTTATATGGAATTCTCGTCTTGGAGCGTTTCTGTGACGCTTAGGGCGACTTGAGAACAAAACTTTTGCAACAAAAGTTGTTGCAAATTGAATGGGGGAAATTTTTTGTAGAAATTATTTTTTAGTATTCCTCAAATTGTGCCACAAATGCTATCACTGAAAAAAATAACTAAGTTTGGGGGTTTTGTGAGGCGGGGGGTGACTTGAGAGAAAAATGTTTGATATAAAAATTGTAGGAAATTTTATTGTATTGGCAATTTTTTTGTATCTTTTCAAATTTCGTCATAATTCACCGCAATTGATCCAAAATCCATAAAATTCACTTCAATAATTTTTTTTTAATGAAGTTTCATGAATTTTGGAACTGCACGACTATTCGTTTGCATACAAATTTCTTTTTCTACTAATTGAGGTATACATGGAGAGAAGGAGGGGGGTTATTGAGGAGGGTGAATTTCTCTCTTCCTCCGCTCTTCGTTCTGCTCCTAATACATGACGTCATTACTTGCTTAAAATACTTATGCGAAGCGAAATAAAAGTCAGGTTGCAGGCAAGGGGGGCGTTTTGTTCCGATCTTGACTTTTTAGAGGGGCTCCGAGAAATTTTAAACCACCTACTTTATCGACGAGCTATCTACAGACTGTTTGGTATGATTTATAAAGCGTGGATGAGGTGAGGGGCAAGAGAAAAAAGACCAAGAATTGGGATAATTTTGTTTCACGAATCATTGAAAATATTTTAGTTTGTGTTATTTATACATCTATATAAAATGGTAGCCCTTTTCTTTGTGACCTCGTCACGCCAGAACAAGCAAACCGAATTTCGTCAAATTTTTAACGGAGTAAATTACTGGTAATTATCGTAAATACGGAAAGTTAATGGTAAGTTACCGAAAAATCGCAAATTTATGGTAAATCATCATTGATTACTAACTGTAAATCAACAGTAAATTACCGTAAATTGGTGGTAAAATACACAAAATGACGATAAATTACAGCAAATCATGATTAAATTATTGTAAATCACCAATAAATTACATGAATTAAATTACCGGTGAATTACCGTAAGTTACAGATGAGTTGTGGTAAATTACCGTAAGTTACAGGTGAATTAACATAGATTACCGTAAATTACCATAGATTACCAGTAAATTTTACCGTGAGTTACAGGTAAATTACCACAGATTACCGGTAAATTACCACAGATTACCGATAAATTACCACAGATTACCGGTAAATTACCACAGATTACCGGTAAATTACCACAGATTACTAGTAAATTACCGCGGGTTACAGGTAAATTACCATAGACTACCGGTAAATTACCGTAAGTTACAGGTAGATTACCGTAGATTACCAGTAAATTAGTGCAAAACTGCAAACTTATGATAATTATTGCAACTTATCGAGATAGCATCATAAAATGACATTTGCAAGAATTTGCTGTCATTCGCATTTCCGTAATAACGGTAATTTACCACAACTGCCATAAGCTTCTAATTTAGATCTTAGCTAAAAAGCCGAGAAGATTTTTATAACATCAATTACGATTGAGAGTTATTATGAATGGAAAAAAAAGAAGTGTGCGGTAGCGAGCATTGCGAAGCAATGTGAGAGGGGTTTGGGGGAAAAGTCCACAACTAGCGAAGCTAGTAAATTATAAATACGAAAGTTAAGGTGTTGTAGAATAACGATTTTTCTCACCGCCTCGAGGAGACTCCCCAAATACCAATACTTTGTGACTTTTAACTCGCAAAATACACGATTTAAATGAAATTCACACATGACCTGTTTAGCAGCTCTTGAAAAGATCTATCAAAAATATAATATTAAAAATTGCGCTACGAGACTTCAAACACCTCAACTCTACAGTTAACCTGACCACCGTAACACTACAAACCTCCACCCGCTCATGCTGCTCCATTCACTTACGATTTCCTACACTCGATAATTATCCGATAAGCGAAAACCTTAAATCAATTTCACTTGTCCTCAAAATCTCGTCTCCAAATCGAGCCAAACCAACACTCAAGTTCACACGTCAAACAAGTCTACTTGTCAATACGATCTCGCGTTAACCCACATTTTCGCCGTTGATTGATTCCCGTCATTTAGTCACTTTCCAATGACACCTCGGCCGAGGGGAGCACCTTACATAACGCTTGCGATAACAGGAACGCGTCAAAAGGCACGTTTCCTTGGGCGACGAATTTATAAAACTCACGGAGAATTTTCGGCGCTCCATAAATATTCATTTCGCGCGTTTGACATCGTTTATTGAGATAGCGTGAAGAAAACCGCAGAGAACGCTATGATAGAGTCGACGATTTATCAAATACAAAAACAGCGGTTTGTGACATGGTCCAGAATTTTCGCGTCCTAGTCAGTTTGCCGGGTAATTTATGATTCGCCGGTGAGGGCTCCGCGAACGGTACTAAATTACCGACGATGCCATTAAATTACCACTGACAGGGTAAAAGCGCGAAACGCAACGAAATTTCGTACTTCGTTTGGTGTATTTTACGCGCCCGCGTCCCAACGCATATTCCTTTCACGAAATGCAAACCAGCAATTTACAGGCAACTGGTTAATCCGAAAGGTACCTATTAAATTTCCAATCGGGTAACAATTATCGGGTAATATATGATATATATCGATGTATCAAAGTCTAGACCTTTTAATAAATTAACCGATCGTGAGATCTGGTACAAAGCTCGCGCTGCAAGTCGCACTCTCTACAAACAATATCGACCAGGCTGCAATTATTTCACACAATACCTCCGCAACTATACCGGTGATTGAGTTATCATAACTGGTACATTGATGCTACGTGGCCCCATCGCTTCGCCTTTTTATTATAATAATTACCAAAATAAGCGGTTCCGGTTGTGATTAATAGAATTCTCGTCTTTTTTTTCTCCTAAGCCGTAGCTAATCGCCGTATTATATAGAATTTAAACATACACACCAGACGCGCCAAAGAAACTAGAAACATTTTATTAAAAATTATAACCATCGGCTTTCCAAACATATACTCAATTTCTTTCTCACATTTCTCTTTATAATCGCTTTAAACTTTTTCGCCTTCCCCCCTCCACAAATACACATCAGCCCTCCGCATGCTTCTAATTAATTACACGTATATAATTCAATCGAGCCACTAGAACCAGTTTAAATAAAGAAGAGGAAAAAAGGTGCAAAACAGAAGATCATTTTGTTTTCATAGGCTAAATGATTAATTCCACGTTAGCGTTTTGATCTCTCAATTTAAACGTTGCGCAGCCTCGTTGCGTATAGTCGTCTCTCGATGACCTGACCAATAACTGGCAGCAGTTGTTTATTAATTAGCTTCGTTACGGAGCAATAAAAAACAACGGGAATTAAGACGCCTAAGGAAAGCAATGTTATAACACTGAATCGAGGAGGTCGCAAAAATTCGAAAAATCTTGTACCGAAGGCGTTCGCCTCTTTAGATTTACCATCCATCGAAAAAAAATCAACCGATTGAGATTTTTATCAGAATTTTTCCAAGATCTACGTTCAAATTCTATCAAAATTCCAATTGGTTTTGAACTTGGCAGGGCTTAATTTGCGAAAAAATACATACTTTTTGTGGAAGGAAAGGACAACGGGCATGCGAAAATTTTCAACCCTCTGTGGTATACAGTGTGTCGTAGAAGTCCTGCACGATACATTTTATTTTTGATTGGGCGGTGATAGCGAAAAAAATCCATCAGGTTTTTACCGTAAAATTTACTACAAAAAATGTTTGGCGCCACTGTCCTTCACCATCGACAAAATCCCTGAACTCGTTAACCTACTTTGTGCGATATTTGATCTATAATTTTTTATAATCTTCAATTTTGTTGAAACTTCGTTCACACGAAGCAACGATGGTTTTTTTGCTACGTCAAAAAATTTTGCGCCACTAGGCACGTCCCCATGGCTCCCTCTTTTTACAACATCACAATCAACATATGCAAGCAAAATTCAAATCGATAAAAGTTGAACAAAAAAATTTAAATGCGTAAATAAATTTCTCAGTGCTCAAGTTTCACTACATTTTAATTATTTTCTAACCTAATATAACAGAATTTCAATTTTGTTGGTTTTTTCATCAACTCGGGCTATGTGAGTAAATTGGAATCAATTCGGGTGAATTTTAAATCGATTCTAGTTTTCATGTATATTTTAGAAAATTTGCAAAATCGTAAAATTTTAATCTCATTAGCACAAATTTACGAAGCAATTCGTTTTCGATAGAATTTCTTCGGCAAAAATACATATAAATAATTCGCGAACATTACCGTTTACAAGCTTCAATCCATAAGTGACAAATTCTTCAAACCATCTCAGCGATTTGACCACCTGCGCAAAAAAAATTCCACATTAACATCTCGTCGATAATTTCCTCGAGGCAATTTGTTCTAAAAATATCGATACTATCGTATTTGGAGAAATTTCCGACGAAATCTTAATTAAATCATTCCACCGTAATTAATGGTGGAAAAATAACCGCTAAGGTCTTCTGTATGACCGGCGAATAAACTCTTTGAAATTCACGTAGTAATTATTTTCATTAAAAAAATTAAATAACATCAAAGGGCGCTTTTTTCTCTATGTGACTCATATATACAGACGTACATTTCGTTAGGAAAAAATATCAAAAACACCGAATTTATAATTGGTTGCAAACAGCGTAACAATCGTTAAATTAATATATTCGCAAATTATCGATAACCGTTTGCTTAAATAATTATCTAATTTATATATAAATTAATTCGAACTAATTGAGTTCACGTCAAAGCACCAAAAAAGAGGTGAAACAAATTCGACGCAATTTTTTCCAACATACACGTGTTCAAAACTCCGACTTGTAAATTCGAATTAACGAATCAGACTCATATACCAATCAAAAAGCTCGAAGTTCATCAGAGATTCGATTCGGCCGCTGATGTTGAATCAACTGAGACAGCTCGTTAGCCGACGTACCCGTTTAATTGATAGATCCAACGGGAAGTTGCGAAATAATCGAACGAGAAAATAAATCTATTTATGTAACGTAGTCACGCACCTTATAAAACACCTGTATAAACTTCAAAACGTCTCCGAATTTGCTTTTGTCTTAAATAAAACGCAAGGGGAGAAAAATCTTTACAAAATATACACCCACGAGGATAAAATGTGACCTAAAATCCTACATAGTTAATTAATAGTGTTTCAATTATCGCGGTACGAGCGCCATATTTGGACGGTGTTTTATAAAAGAATCGGTATAACTTAACGGGCATCGAAGACTGTTGGAAATTATTTCTTATAAACAAAAGATGTGTCACTATTTTATTAAAAAATTACGCCGAGCGTTTTCGTTTGGTATTTCAACTGGAGCGAGATAATAAAAGAAATAATAACGCTAGTTATAATAATATATATAAAAGATGATTCGACTCGGTTGTCATCTTAATAATAAAGATGTTAGAAACCAGCCTAATACACCGCATCGCCAATAACAACTGTAACGCCTTGTAATCGAAAGATGTGTACAATTCATATGGCCGCCGCGAAAACCGGAATATAAGAAGAGAAGAAAACACAAAATGTATTATAAAAATAAATTAGTAAAACTTTTTAACATCTCTGAGAACTGGAAAGTGGAAAAAATTACATCGAATTACACAGGATATAGTATAATTCAGAGCTAATAGGTTTTTCTTAAAATAGAGCCGATTTATTAACCTTATTAGCCTTATGTTGCGCCGAAAATTTTCCCATTAATTTCAAAAAAAAAAAACTACTAAAACACTCGATTCGTGGATATAAACAGCATAAATGAATTAACTCGTCGATACGGTTCCGCATGATTTTCCAACACGCATACATCTTTTGAATTAATATCCAAGCGTCTATTTTACTCGTGATCTTAGCAAACCGATAAACCCTTACAACGCAGGATACCTATTGATAAGGAAACCAAATTTTGAAATATATAACTCCCCGATAACGAATCTATATCAGACCAAGGCTAGTTTGATGGTTCGATGAAGCTGCATTTGTATCTGTATCGATAACAAACTCGTTAAAAACAATGATATTGTCTCATATAAGATACCTACATATCAATTACCCTTTGTTTCTTTGTTATTCATTCATAAATTAAAAATAAAGACTTAAAAGGAGTTGAAAGATGCACAAATACAAAAGTCACGTTTCCAACCTAACTCGAAGCTATTAGCTCTACGGCTCTAAATCCACGAAGAGTGAAAGAGGAGAAGGGGTGAGTTGCAAAATCACACAGAACATTAGCTCATCATGCCGGCAATCAATTGTGAGTCAAATCAAGAAACTGCAAGATGACCACATCTGAACTGAGACACCATTTTGTATAAATAACCACCGACTCGAAACATGCGGCGAACAATAAAGAACCACGCATCTTAAAAAGTTATCAAAATACATATCACATAAATAAAACAATTCATTAAAATAATTTCCACTCGAAAAAATTTCCAACGCATCTCTTCACTCTTCCGCCGCCACAAAGCTGTCTACTACATATCGAGATATTTTTAATTCATAGGGTTCAAACTATACAAGTCGTGCCCCGGTTATTGATAAATACCCGAAAAAGAATCGATCTATGGTCCTCGCACTTTCCCCTTCTCGTTTTCGAACATGTTGCAATCGATGTTACAATTTGTACACAACGGTATAGATATATTTTCTGTAATCGTACTAATTAAATACTACAGAAAGGAGCCAGATAAGAAAAATGAAGAAATTAAAGGCGGTAATTATTTATCTCCGGCGTGAAACAAAAACACACCTCAAATTAAGAGCTTCTTAAATTACAAACAGAAAAAAATTCTTGGAATATGATAAAAAAAATTTTTAATATCGAACCGGCGATTATTAATTCCGATGTAACTATCCTTTTACAAATAACGAACGCTGTGATTAGTAGCTGGATAGGTTTATTTGCGTGTAATTTTATACAAGTTTCCCTTTCATCACCTTTTATCATTTTTATTGTGGCCGGTTGTCCAGAAACGTCTAATTATACGTATTGTTTTTTCTTTAAATTTAGACGTCTTCCATTACTCGATCTGGTGTATTTTGATCAACGGGCGGGGATGTGAAGTTGTATTCATGTCTTAATGATTTCGACCAAAAAATTATTTCGTGTTAGTCAATTTAGGGGGGCTGCAGCATGACACAAAATTTTTCAAGGTCAAATAATAGGAAGGCCTCCCCTCTTAAATGGTTTATAATGCTGATTTTTGAATATATTGTACATATTTTAATGCTCTATCGATTGGTTTAGGTTTTAGCTGTTTTTGCTTTTTCCACCCCCTCCCTCACCCCTTGAAAAAGTGACTTATCTCAAATTTTGATCCAAGGTCATCCCCACTCTGGTCACCAAGTGGACTCGCCAAAAGAACCCTATTACTCGAATTTGATCTTTTTTTGTTGAAACCGACCCGAATAAAACGCCAAAAACAAATTGTATATAGGTATATTTTACATATATGTAGTAAACTTATATATAAACTGACATTGATAAAAATGGTCAAAATGGACTCCTGAGGTCCCAAAACAAATTTTGATTATGGTCTCCCCCCGCCCCCAGCTCCCACCGACTGATACAACGTAATAGCCTCGGTTTTTATTAAAAAACCCGGCTAAAAAGGCCAATAGCAGAAATGAAGAATAATAAGACTGATGAGATATTGAAGGAAGTCATCAAGAAGTAAAACAATGTTTTGATTTTTCGTGACTTTGGTGCGAAATAATGAAGAAAATGACCAAGGAAAGAAATGATAACAAAGTCACCATAAAAGTGACCCTTTTTCATCAGCAAAAATTTATTTTCGAACAAATTTCAGAGAGAGTCGAGTTCAACGACTTCAAAGGGTTCTGACAAAATGAGATTTTTTGTAGCTCGACTTCCCACCTGCAGAACAGGCGGTAACTGCATATTTTTTTTCATAAAAAATCTTAAAACTTCCAAGACAATCCCATTTTCTAAAACTTGATGCATTTCCTATTGACATACGGCTTCTGGAGTTCTTCATTATGAAAGGCAATTAACCTTCTTCGGAGATCCTCCAATGCAACTTCCGAGCTTCCCCCCCCCTGCATCAGTTACATCAGCTTCAGCCCCTGCAAGAGCACCTGCAAAGGCCATTCGCCATTTACAATCGATGATAAAATAATTTAACGCGTTTTTCGCATCGAAGACTTTAAACACGCCGATGAGAGGATGCGAGCAAAAACGTTCTATTCCGTTCACGCGTTCGCGAGCCGATTTCGTCGAATGTTTTCTCGACTCGGTTGAAAATCATCAGTCTTTTGTTGACACCAAACACTTCATTGTGTGATTGAAAACAAGAAGCGGAGAAGTTCCCTCGGTACTATTTTCGGTGCACACAATTCTCGGCACGGTGAATAAAGACGTTGAACACTTAAGCTATAATGCGAACTTGACAGCCCGGAAATTAAACGTACCTTTTACACTGAACGATATTAAATTACACCCGAGTTAAGTTTTTTATCTGTTAGCTCATTCATCTTCATCTTCTTCGAGCGTATTAAAATCATTAATGTAACGTGTTTTACTCCAAAAAATATATATTTAATAAACGTCTTCATTAAATCTTTTTCAAATGTTTTTTTTTTTTTGGCCGGAGATACATTCGTTGTGGTTGGATATTGTTTCGGTCGTGATAAGCAAGTTGAGGGCATTAATTAGTACGTCGTAAAGGTGGTCGAAAAAAAGTGTTAAAATTTATTTAAAGCTTATCAATTGATACGGCGATGGTTTCTGACTGGTTGAGCTTTTCGTGACTTTTTTTTTATATTTTGCGCTCAGCTGTTAAATATTTAACGACGTTTTCGTGACCGTTGTTCGGGGCCGGAAAGAAATTAAATTCTCAGACACCTGTTTCGTTATTAACAACTTCATGCATAAATAGGCACAGGTATCGTGTACCTACTAACAAATCGGCTATGGAAAATACTACCAAATAATGGTCCCCGTATTATCGACAAAATCATGCAGATTTTATTGGTACACGTGTCTCGATAAAATTCGTTTTTTTAGTAAAAAAAAAAATCACCTATGAATTTTGGTTTAATCGTAATGTCCGAAGTTGTAATCGGGTTCCGAGTCCATATTGGAATTTTCGCCGATATTATTCTTTATGTAAATAACGCCGGACGTCGGTGAAAATGTGATATTATCGATACTGATCGATTCGTCGTTTCGTTGAAAGGCCGCTCCGTTCGATGACTCGATTATCAACTCATCGGCCGATTCGCAGGTTGACTGATTGAATAATGCTTTTCTAGTACTTGGACCCAATTGGGATAGAAAAACAATACCTCGGTATTGACCAAAAGGCGTCCCATTGGTCGTGATGGTAAATCGAGTTCTCTCCGACGAATTCGACATTTTTTTATAATTTTATTTTCTAAATCTCGAAGACGCGAGAATTTTATCGAATCTACGGTGTCAGGGCGTTTTCGTAAGCATGACCTCTGCGACGTTTTACGACCACTCGGTCGAGAGTATTTATTTTCCATAGTAAAATTGGAAAATAATATCGAGATTCGTCTCGTCACCATCCAAGATGATTCTCATACGTCGATTACGATTCGTTCGCGCCGTACTGAAATTAATATGGAGTATTGACATCGGGCGTCATCGTTTTTTGCTTTCCATAATGGAAAACTCGACCGAATAATAAAAAGTCAATAATCTATCGAGTCGTTTCACCTATAAATATCTGTTGTATGTCTGCGACACTGACGCGAAGGCGTGAGATCAACGCGTAGCTCTTCTCTTTATGGCCAAAACAACGCGTCTACTTCGTAACAATCGTATGCGTGAAAAATCGCCATAACGGTAATGAAATTTTCATTTCGACAAAGCGCCAATTGCTAATATGCTCGAGTAATATATAATTTTATATATCACCGGCGTAATTGCTACAATCGTTTGAATTGTCAGTAATAACACGAGAGGCCATTTTTTCTTTTACCGGTGTCGTTTCATCTACTCGACCAAATCGTCCCATAAAAATAACTTACCATGTAATCAATAAAAAAAAAAAAAATGTGAAAATCTAAAATATTGTCATTTTTCAAACCATATACTACGCGTATAATCAATCAAAAAACTAAATTCGTTAAATAAAACGTTTCGATGCGTGATACAATTTATTAAATCTTCTATTATGTAAAATGTTTTCAACGCAAAGGTATTAACATTTACATATTTTTCCATTACATTCTACCTGTATCAAATCTAATCGTCGTTATTTCTTTCCAAATGGACGGATATCACGGAAAATATTCGTTTTGGTGGAATTTCCTAATGTTACGATTCGGCAATTATTTTCCAATGTGTTTTAAATTGATACGCCATTTTTTCCGCGTCCAGCATAATTATCGATGTATCTTCGTTCAAAGCTCGGCCAAGGTCGCGAGAATTTTCCGATAACAACAATGATTGCTTTGCTCGAATCAAATGAACGAAAAAATCTATACCTAAAGATGGCGTCTAATTGACGAAAAATATGTGTTTTCACGTGCAAACTAACGAGTATTTTTTCATTAAGGAAGGGGAAATTGCCAAAAAAGGAAAAGAATGAAGTTATCTGCACTGAAATACTTCACGAGCCCAGGCACAGTATCGTTGATCAGTACATTTCCTATCATTTCATTCTATAAGAGCCCTCTCCCTAGCTCTCCTACTGCCTGCAGACAAGTTGATCAACTTGGAGTAGAATTTTATTGAAAAAAAGTCAAAATGAAAAGGATGTCTTCATTTGGAAGGAAAAAACCGATAAAAATGGATGGAAAAAATATTAAAAACCACTTCCTACTTCTGATGGGCCCTATGGAGTATGAGCTCCAATGCTCATAGGTGGGAGTTGTCTACCTGAATGACATGTATATTTTTCAGATTTTTTCAGTTACTTTAGCCACCTCAAAATGAGTTCCAAAATTTTCCACCAAGGCCCCAGATTTCTCTCAAAAAAGAGAACTGATGGTAAAAAAAACATCATGTTGTATATCGATGTACAGTTGGATGGGGCAAAAAAAACAAGGGTCTTCGATTTGGCTGAAATTTTAATGTCGCGGAGTTTGAGATGAAATCATCCAATATGAATTTTCAGCCCCCCAGCTCACCCCAAGTGGAGCTATGACCCTTTTAAGTAGGGTATTTTTCGAAGTTTTTACCCCCAAAAAGGATGTCAGATCGAGGGTGGCCAGTACTCAAAATTTATTTTATCTTGATCATTTAAAATCTTTCATTATTTCTCTATCATTAATAAATTTATCATAAATAATTTTCTCTTTAAAAAATTAAAAATTATTTTTTCTTATATTTTTATTTTATATTATAATAATTTTTTTTAATATTATTTTCTTCATTATTTTAATTTTAATTATTCAAATCAAATTTTAATTTTAAATATTAATATTAAGGGAAAGTTTAATATTAATATTTAATTAGTTTGCCACTTTTTTTTTAATTTACTAAATGAACTTTAATTTAATTTAAATTCTTTAACACTAAATTTAATTTTTTTTTAAATATAATTTTAATCACTATTTTTATAAAAATAATTATCAATCTAATTACTTTAATAAATTTCAATTTAAAAAAAAATAATTTTTACTTCAAACTCATTTTTTTTAAGAGGGCTTTTGAGATGCTGAATCAGACCGTAGTATTGGTTTTTCGATTGAAAGAAATTTTTATCAGTGACTTTTCGAGTAAAAGTTCGCAAATTGGTGTTTTCTATATGAAAAAATTTCGAAATTTCATTTTTTTTTCTCCTGTAATTGGGTCGTTAAGTCACGAATTTCATGAATCGACTAGTGCCCATTGAAATAAGAATTCATAACTCAACGAGTTTTCAAGTTACAAACCTGCGGTTCAGGCCCGTAGCCAGCACCAGGGCAGCCAGGGCGGCGCCCTGGCTGGCAAAACGCTTTGCCCTGGTTTGGCGAATTCGCAAATTTTTCCTCTTTCAAACAAATTTCAAAATCATTTTTCCATTTTTTGCAATTTTGCATTCAAAATAATTGCATACCTATTAAATACAGTCGCAGATTCAACATTATTTCGAAATTTTCTCGAAATTTCGAGAATTGAGATTGGTGGTTGGTTTCACAATTTCATTCGATTCTTGAAGGTTTTTTATATAAATTTCATTAAAAAAAAAAAATTGAGCAATTTTTGAAGAAAAATATTTACAAGCTCAACTTAAAACGTCAAAATTTCCTCGAAATATTGAAAATTGAGATCAGTGGTCAGTTCCATTTGATTCTTGAAGGTTTTTTACGTAAATTTCATCAAGAAAAAAAATCGAAATTTTGACCAAGTGGTCCCTTTTTGTATGCGCCCTCACATATAATGACTGCTTGAATTATTAATCGAATACAAAATTACCGCTCCCCCCCCTAAAAAAAAGAACCTCATAATTTTTGGTAAAATTTTCATGCCCTGATTACAATTCCATCTGCCCTGACTGTAAAAAATCCTGGCTACGGGCCTGCTGCGGTTTGAAGCATTATACTCAACTTTGAGGGGTCATAGCTCCACTTGGGAGTGAGCTAGGGGGCTACATTCGACTCCCGATATTTGTCGGCCTACCCTAAATTGTACAGTGAATTTTGAATTTTAAGAGTAAATAAAATTTAACTAAGACTCCTCGTGAAATTTTCAATATCCCTCGACGTCACTTCTACTACACCAAAACTCCCTCCTCGCCTCGAACACCACTTCAAACACACCAGTAGCTAATCATCGATTAAACGCGAGCTTACGCCACAATACACCATGCACAACAAACGCCTCCTTCGATCGATCAACAACTCTCGGATCACTTATTCAATCCGGTACACGTTTGAAGAAACCCTCACGTATTCAATTTCACAGAGAGCGGCGCAAAGACGATTAGTTTAAAAAAGGCATCAATAGAGGCGTTCGGCTTCGGCCGACTGAAACGTATACACAGTACACACACAGGTGCGACTTAATAAACGTTTCGTGCATCTCGGTGTAACGCGTAAGATTTTGGTAATTGACTTACTTGAACTGGCAAATGTCAGAATAGCGTGTTATAAAATAAAGAAGGAGAGGAATAAAAAAAGCGAGCTAGCGCGCGGCTTTTAAATGAAAATGGGACGGTTCTCGGGTGTAGAGTAAAACGCAAAGCTAAGGCGCCCGTGTCGAGGCGCTGATTGTAACAAGTTAATTATCTGTCGGAATAATGAAAGCATGAAAGACGTCTGGAATGACATTGTGGGGGCAGGTATAAATTAACGGCGATGTTATTGTTATTTGAATTTAATTATGCTCGCCTTAATAGAATGAATAAGGCAGGATAACGAATCAATCAAACCGAGAAAGTACCCGAGATATAAACACGCATCGCACCGGCCAACAGCCTAACAACCTAACAACTATAATAATGATGTTTCGCATCTTCCTGTATCTTCTCGCCTAAAGTATTCCGCGTCTGTGTACCGCCGAAACGGCCAATTTCGTCGAATCGATTTACCGCAAACCTATTACCATATATCGATACGATACCTTTACACGTAACACCATGCTCCGTAACTCCTACAGCATTTTCAAACCCTCCCTTCTCCTACATTGAAAAATTTTCAAATAACACGTTACACGCAACTGACAACTTGTTTGTTATTGATTTACCAACGAGTTCGACAATTAATATGTATAATTATTGACTACGTTTTTAATACTAATTAACTCGCCGTTTTCGCTCAAATTGTTTTAAACGGACTCGATAAATCGCTCTCCATCCTTTCATCTGGTACCGCTAAACCTATCGCACACATGAACAGAGGAAAAAACCACAACCAAATACACATCGAATTTCTCTCTCGATTATTAAAGCTCACGATTTCGTAGAAATTCACCAATCGCCAGATAACACCAAACCAACATTAAGTGATTAACAATTCAATTTAAAATCTAAAACAAATGCGCATTATGCTCGTTATCGTTATCGAAATATTACACTATAATCCCTGCACGTATTCTTGGTAAAAGTGTTGTAGGCCTTATATCAGCCGCTAATATTATTCCGAGACGTGTTTCGTGGAAAAATACGGTTTTTTCGACGCGTATCTTCCGTGTATACGATTTAAACTCGTACGAGCTTTTTTTCATACCGCTGTACGAGGATCACCACAGCATCGTCGGGAATAAACCGACGATTTTTTACATAAATTTCGCAAACGTTTCGAAAACCACTGATAAACGTTGTACGATGTATTCCAAAGGCGATCACATCACACGAGAGGTGAGGGGTTTCATGATGAAAAAGTTTCAAAGAAAAAGTAATGTCACAGTAGTCAACAAATATTTACTCGTAAGAGCAATGCTACTTTGAAAAAATAACCAGAATCACAAGTACACAATTTTTTTGAAAACTATCAAATTTTTTCTGATAATTTTCAAATCAAATGTTTTTATGATAAAAAATTTTTTAAAAAGATTAATTTTATTCTGGTGATATCATAATCGTAACTTTCAATGTACATGGTCTATACACAAAAATCGACAACCCCCACCATCATTTCATCTCCACTAAAACACGTTCCTCAACTTGTTTTTTTTTTTAATTTAACTACGGCCCCGCTAAGTGAAAATTTTGAAACTTCGGTGATAGGTGCTCTATTGACCCCCAAATAATATAAATATTTTTTCAAAATTTTCACTCAGCGGGATCAAGGTGAACACCCGAAAAAACCTACAAAAGTCGACTTTTTCAACTCGAAAAAAATTGTAAAATCATTTTCAAATTATTAATAACAAAACACGTTATATAGTCAAAGACCCAAAAATAGTTGGATTTCGAGAAAAAAATTGTTCAAGTAATGAATTCAAGGGCGCGCGCGGTTATCAGCTTTTTCCACTGTGCAGCAGCGCTTCGTTGGTACGTTGCGTTGATATTTCATGCAATAACGTGTCTAACGTCCCGCGTTGTTACGAACGAAGCGCTATCGCACAGTGGGAATTGCAGACAACCGCGCGCGCTTGAATTCATTGCTTGAACAATTTTTTTCTCGAAATCTACCCATTTTTGGGTCTTTGACTATACAACATGTTTCGTTGTAAATAATTTGAAGATGATTTTGCGATTTTTTTCGAGTTGAAAAAGTCGATTTTTGTACGTTTTTTTTGTTTTCACGACGATCTCGCTAAGTGAAAATTTTAAAAAGAATTTATATTATTTTGGGGTTAAAAAAACACTTGAACCTGAAGTTTCACAATTCCCACTTAGTGGAATCATAGTAAAAAACTAAAAAAACGTACAAAAATCGACTTTTTCAACTCGAAAAAAATCGCAAAATCATCTACAGCCTTTGCCGCAAAATTGAGAGGAACTTTTTTCACATAAATCATTTTTATGCATCTCCTCAAATTTCACCACAATTCTGTCATATTTTCATCGCTGAAATAAAATAACTCAACTGTAAAATGAATGAAGAACGTTTTTCGTTGAAATCATTTTTTTCTGTCTCCTCAAATTTTGTCACAATTTCACCATATGAAATATAATTCGTTTGTAACGTTGTGAAGCTAATACTCGAAATAAAAATTGTTGAAGCTACGAAAAAGGACATTTTTTTAAGCACAATTTTTCTGTATCCACAAATTTCGTCATAATTCCGTTACATTGCTACAAAATCTGTAAAATTCTTTCACAAAAAATCATTCGATCATAGTTGAAGGGAAAAAAATCAAAATCTCCCTCCTCTCCCCTCTAAAACACCCTATCTTCGAAACAGGTTTCACATGTTAACCACATGACATCTAGATCTGAACTGCGCCTTTCTTCCGATATTCATCTGAGGTACTCCCCACCCAGAACCACGAAGCCTAGAAGATCCCACCCTCGACATCGTGAATCATTTAACCCTTTTTTTGTCGTAAAAGGCAATCAACCTTGACAAATTTGGTTCCATGTAAAAGACAATCTTTAAATCAACAATCTGCATCTTTCAATTTTCGATATTATTAAAATAATGAACGAAAAAAAAACATCGGCGAAACACGAACTTAATTTCAAAACATGATGTAACATTGGCTCAATAAATCATCACATTCTCCTATCAAAACATATTCGCTTAAAAATCTCAACACCGGGAATTATTTCCACAAACAAACAAAAAATACAACGTATTACATCACCTAATGCAATTTTCATCTACGAATTAATTTCGAGAGAAAAATTCCACGTATCGAACACTTTATACGCAAAATTTCACCGCTAAATTCAAAAGCCAAATGCGAGACCCTCTGACCTACGAAACTATTGCGTAATTTTCTCAAAAAATACGACCACACAAGTGCTACAGTAATAAAAAACAAACGACGAATTAAATGCAAACTTTTTACCAGAATTGATAAATTTCTCGTTAAAACGCAACAGATATCCAAAAGGATGGGTATTTCGGCGATCCTAAATTTTTCAAAGAGTGAAATCATAGCGACGGTTTCTTTGATGTTTTTTTTTTTTTCGTATTGTACATGGTCTCTATTTTTTTTATTCCAAGTACCTCGACCGTTATATAAACAAGCGATTACAAGCAGGTAGCCATCAAGGTTATAATTATTGGCGATAAAATAATTAGATTTTAACTAAATGGTGATTGCGAAACGGTAGCTGGACACGCTATTTGTTAGGCTTATATGGTTTACCCAAAATAGACGTATTTATAGCTAATAAAAATACACGACCGATTATTTACTAGTAATTTAGATTTATACAAACATTTATCGCCTATTTAATATAGTTTTCGATGGTAAACTTCATTGGTGGCGTTGACGAGATGGGCCAGCTGAAGAAAGATGGAATTAAGATTTTATTACCGATACCCTCTTGTACGATAAATACAACGAACTCGTTAAAATAATTATCTTTAAAATCGGCATAAATATCAAAACAAAGAATAATCGAGAACAAATAAAATCGCCAACATTTCGATACAGAAAGACGACCAGAGAAAGTAAAAAAGAGCCAATAAAACGAATAGGAATAATCCATTAATATAGTATAGATATATACTCGTACATGTGTAATGTGTATACATGGAACGCTTCGGGACAGTTTCTATAAAAGGATCCACCTAGCAACCGAGATGATACATTTTTCTCTATGTTTGATTTATCAAAGCGAATGGTTGCGGTTGCGGTTATGGTTATGATTGTGGTGTAATTTTGTGGTTTACTTTATTATGTGGAGGACGCGGCGGCGTAGCGAAGTACTTGCCCCCTCTTTATTCCCATAGGACACAAGAATCCCGAATATTATCTTTCACCCCTTCGCCGAAACTAACATGATTGTTATCCCCGTTAGTCACCATAATTTACAATAATCGAATAACCCCTCCGGTCTCGCCTCTCGTGATACTTTTTTAAATCATTTACTGCATATAGCGAGTAATCTTTTTCGTATATTGTTTAATGAAAAAATAACTTATAGTTTGCAATTTTATCGTTTCGAATATTCGAGGCTATTTATATACCTTCGGTTTGGATTGTTTCTCGCCTATAACCAATTTATCGGGTTTATTTTCAGCGATAATTTTCGCGCTTTAAAGGTTTCAATGCTCTAGTAAATTTTTCATCCTTTCGATATAATTTCACCAATTTCGTTCTTTCGCAAATCGACCGAAACAAATAATAGCGAAATGAAATATTCACCTTTCGAGTATTCGTATTATCGTCGACAAGCCTCCGCTCTTTTATGGTCTAAGTGCAAAAGTATAAAGGAATTTTATATCTTCAATTAGGGCAACTGGAGCTTGATTATGTAGATCGATGAAGAAATTGTATCAAGGTCCATTCCAAACTCTGATATCTCTAAAAAAAATACATCTTTACCCCTTTCACATGTTAATCAAGTTAAATTGGGTCAGATAGATTGGAAAACCAATGCAATACACTTAAAATGACCAGTACAAATTTCGTATGTCAGTGAATTCAGAAAATCCTAAATCATTTAGCTTTTTCAAACAGAAAAAAAATTATTACCACAACCTCAGCAATTTGAAATTACCTTCGATATAAAATTTTAACATTCAGAACACCTTCTTTCGTCGTAGAAAGTAAGCAAACTTGCCCCAAAACAACTTAGAAGAAGCTCATATTGAACAATAATTGAAAGCGACGTCCAAATCCAAACAGGAGTAAATTCATACTGAGCCAAAAAATCCAGGCTATTGGAGGAGATAACATAATAAAAAGAGGGGGAAAGACGTCACAGCAACAACGTTTCATTGTCTTGGGTAACTTCAAAGCATCATCTCTGCTTGGATCTTAAATTCATTACGAATAACTTTGAACTACTGCAGCCCCTTCAATATTAAAAATACACAAATTCCTGCGATATTTTGAACGCTGCTCATCACTAGGTCAATTATGTACTTTGCCTGCACCTAATATTTAAGGCGATAAATCCTCAACTCCCTTGACTCAACAACTTGAAAAGCTTTTCAAAGCTCTCAATCATACGGAATTCCTAAATCCAATTTCATCTACATCCTCTTCACAAACCAAGATCAATGCTCCACTAGTAATTTTCTCAACTCCCATCAAACCCATCTAACTCAAGGGATCAAACTTTTCACCGAGAAAAACACGAAATCAAGGTAAAAAAATAAGCGCAGAAAATTGTATAAAATAATAAATGTCCAAATAAGGTTCGATTAGTTTCGAAAAAAACTTTCCAAATACTCCACTAAGGCGATACGATGATGAAAAAGAAACTCTCCGCTGAAGTATAAAACATCTGCGAAAGAATTATTATTTTATCATCGCGCAGATTTAAGTTCACAATATTCATTTTATTTCGGGAAGTAGTTTTATTCCGAGTTAGAAACGAATAGCCACGTAATACTTACAAATCAGAAACGATTCCGCTTTAAAGACGCATTTATATTCATAGAAAAATCATAAACGGAGTTATTGTATTTCTACGAAGTAAGCGAAAAAAAAGTATCGAAAGAGCGGTAAAAAAAAGTTTAGAAGGGCAAAAGTATAGAAGGACCATTTTCACACCAGTTTATAAAACAGGGTAACCGCGTAGGCAGCTAGGCACACCGTAATAAAATAAGCTGGGGGTGATTTCAATACAAATCACGCTTTTTTTTACGCTATGGTAATCCCATAAAGGGACTTTTATTTATTTATTTATTAGTTGATACGTCTCCAATTTTAGCTCGTTGGCTATTTCGACGCAGCTTAGGTATTTCGATTTTTCTTTCGCCTGGATTCGCGAGTTGAAAAAAAAACGCTCCACGAAGCAGGTAAAAATTGAAAGCAAAAAAATTCTAGTTTACATTCAATTTCACACAATAGACGGAGAAATAGAGGCGGTAACTACGGTGATATATAGGATTTAAATTATAATAGCACCGAGGATTAACGAACCACTACCCCTAATATGTTTTTACAACGCATTATGATCGGCGACGGTTGGTGGCTCATCTTTAACTAACAATTTAGACCACGTGCCTGTAAAAGTAAAGAGCTTGTAAATACTTTTATCCTACGATAACCTAACGACACGCTTTCGAAATCGGAGAACTGATCCTCGTCTCGGATTATCAACCTAAAACAGGGGTGCCTTTTATTTAACATTCCGAATTTGCTCAATAAACAGATAATTTATTACTTCTTCATTTTCACCCTTGTTTTCAAGAACCGCAAGAGTTGGAGCAGAAAATACCCCCGAAGTGGGAAAACCTTTAATTTTCGAATTACACCGATTTTAATGCCTTTGTGGCGAACTAAAACGAAGGGTAGAATGAAGAATTGCGCCGGTTGAAAAATAAATTGGTTTAAGAAATGAAAATTATTACTAAGAAAGGCTGAAGATTTTTAAATAGTTTCATTTTTTTTTTAATTTTCTGACGTCGCGAAATTAAAACGAATATAATTTGAAATAAAGGGGAGCAAGGACATTGATAAACAGTGATATTTTAACTTAGATTCGGATCTCTAATAAAATCATCATTCAAATTCGGAATAACATGTTGCATATTTTTCTTATCAAGCCTATATTTTTTTATGTCCATTTCAACATCCCCAATACAAACTTTGTAATAATTATAAATAGTCAGAAATCTTGTAAATCAACATAAAAGTCGAGACGAATCGACACCATTCGAAAAGAATCGAAATATCTGGAATACCCCGAATTCCTACGTAACTCTACGAAATCAACCGAAGTTACCCGATATCGTACGAAATCAACCGAAGGTACACGATATCGTACGAAATCACCCGAACACTCGATAATTACACCGAAATAAATCGAATCCAATCGAACTTCGCAAAACTAAACAGATTTGGAACAAATCTGCTTTCTTTGGCCATCTTACCCTATTACTATTTCAACTCTATTACCCCTTCAGCGCAATTCATCAATTTAAACGCCTCAAATACTGATCCCACCTCCTTACATCTTTCTCACGATACTCACCGAAACTTAAAGACATATCGATGAAAAATACGTAACCGAGAATAACGAGCGCAATTTAAAAACCATAGAAAGTAAAGAGCTAATCTCGCCGACATTTAATAATTTGTAACGAGCTACTGTTTGAACATATTCGAGCGTGTCAAAGGTCGTTCGAATAAGTGTCCGGTAGTTTGTACACGAATACGTTGCCGTTAAGTTTTAATATCTCAATTAAATACGTCGAGATTGGGATTTTGATGTACGATCATTAAGTTACACTCGTAAACGAAGTGAATTAATCGAGTGAAATCTTCAAAGAAAAGAAATAATATAGATAAGATGAATACGTGAAAATTATGCCGCGCATTTGATTTCGAGAATATTTCTATTCATTTCATTGAAACTATAATATCGTTTGATATTAACCGAAGTGTGAATTTTAGCTTGAATTTAAATCTTATACCCAAGTTTATCGTTGAGGTCAATGCTACAGGTCACCCCTGTCTTGAAGCGGCCTTAATTGTGGATTTATTATTTAAAAAATAACGTTAAATAGTTGCATTTTAACTGTTTGTTTGTTTTTTTTCCCCCTTTAATATTAATATTCTCGAAATTATGTATTGATAAGCTTAGGGTTATCGTTATTGTATTATTAGATACAAATGTTTGAGAAATAGTACAACTCACGATATTGCGCAAACCTATTGTATTTTTCTTTGTAATGAAATCCAATCGATCAGGAATGAAATTAATCTACGGATGTGTTTCGTTGATAAAAAAAAAAACAATACGTGAAAAAATTAGGATTACTTAATACTAAATTTTGACAGACGTATTTGATTTAGAAATCTTCAAAAAAAAATTCCCTTCTTTGAAATATTCTAGATTTAAAAAAAAAAGCTTCGCCGCTCTGCGAAGCTTTTCAAGCTGGGTTTTTCATGAACGTAGCACTACAATTCCACCACAAAGAACCATTTTTCTAATTGCTCTCCCCTCTCCCCAACTCCCACCGACTGATACAACGCAATAGCTTTGGTTTTTATTTAAAAAATCCTTCTAAAAAGTTAAAAGATGCACCTCTTGCCCATGTGAAGTCCGCCATTAGCAACATTTCTCCTCGAACAAAACTTCCTCCTTCCTGTTGCTTATTTTTCCAATATCGGATCGAAAATTAAGAGTACGTGCGATGGAAATTTCATCAATTTTATCAAAATTATTGAAATAAATTGCAACGCGAAATTGACTTCGTACAAATTGGATTATTTTATAACTTTTCCGCATTTCGAAATAGAAAGACGTCGCAGCGGCGCAACAATTCAACACCTAATTCCCACAGAAGATTGGTCACATTCGAAATCTTTCCTTTTCCACAAATTAGTTTCGATATTGTAACTTAGCGGCGTACAAATCTTTTTGAAATGAAAATTCACTAAATTCGAATACTTCACCTACGATTCGCTCAAAGTTTGCATATAGGTGAAAAGTGTCGCGAAAGTACCAGCGCGTCCGTATTATGCTTACAACGCTTTTAAAAGCATAATATGCAAAATAGTTTGTCTTTTGTTTGTTGCATAATTTAAAATGTAAATGAGTTCGAATAGGACTTTCGAATTAATAAACAACTCGACGTTATATACCGAAGTGACAAATTCACAAAGCGCCTTTTAACATAAAAGCCATAAGCGTGTAGATGCGTTCATTTTTTACCCAAAAATAATGCCTTCGTCTAGATTAAATTATCTTATATATGTGAATTTCGTATCCACGTAAATTATTTAAGCTTTGAAGTTGACGTAATTGGCATGGCAGATGCGACGCGAACTATGATTTTTCAACAAGATGCAATATTAAAAGCGCTACCGAAGAGATTCGGATACGAGACCGATAATAATCAGTTAATATCAAACGAAGGTCGATTTGGTGAGAAAAAACTACGTCAACGAGGATTAACCGCGTATGTCGCATTTACATAACCGATATTGTAGGACAAAATCGAAATCTCTGAATTTTGTTGCCGATATCATCGCACACGTGTTGTTAACAAATCCTCGATTAATGGAAAAGATTACGCTTTGATCTGGCCAATAATTTTCGCCGGGAGGAGTTCATTTTGTAATAATATTTTGATGGTTGGTGATTTATGGTGCAAGGGAGGTTAATTTTCACGTTTCGTAACACCCCTCCCCCCCCCTCAAAGGTGACATCATGATCACCTTTATTTCATAAAGATGGAATATATTTGAAGTAGGAAGAGAAAATTTTAAAAATGAAATTTTGACCAGGAAAGCCGTCGGGGGGGAGAGGGGAGCATCTGGAAAAGTGTTACCAGAAGTGCAGTTTTTCTACGGTTTGCTGGAGTCACTATGTAAAATGGCTGGTCTGACTCCGGAGTCTGTTGAACAGGGAGAATGAAAGATACAGATGGTATTTAAGTCTGGGAGCATTTGTGGGCCAATTCCTCAGATGAGAGTTAGACTAGACAGCTCTTCCGGAACCTATTGAAGGCCAGTGAAACAGAATAGAACCTCTACAACACATAAACGGGCACCAGGCATCGATGCTTCGGTACCTCCTCAGAAAAGGAAAAGAATCTAGTCGCATGCCCGGGCCGCTACAAAGCCCTGCGGGGATTCTCCCTAGAAAGAACCAAAAATCTTCGTGTGGTAGACAGAAGAATAATACCATTGCACAAAATCCATAATTATGTTTAAAGTTACAATAATAAAATATAAAAAATCGGGGACCAGATCAAGCACCCTCCACCCTTCAAAACCGTAAAGTACGTAGAATGCGAATATCCTGGATCCTTGAGAAAACGAAGTCCCGAATTTACATTCGTTCTTCGAAAAGTACTTTCTAACGCCGGAAAATTATCACGCCCGCCACTAGCTCATCATTACTGGTGGCTCTTGCGAGGCGCTTAGAAACTACGCTCTCTGCATTTCGTCCGTGTAATAAAACGAATACCGGAAAAAGGCAATTTAAGGGTGTGCTTATGGGGTAAATTGCTTTTTATGTTTTTCATTGCTCGTACTTCGTCTACCTCTACGTATGCTGTTTCGTTTATCATTCTTTTTTTTTTTCATTTACCACGAGGTGATTTTATTTTCAAAGGCGAGGTGACTAAATTGAGGAGTGAGCTTTAAACGACGCTCTTCACAGATAAGACATGCGTTTTATTAATTTATATACAGGACAAATCAGAGAGATGTAATGCTGAGAAGAAATCCAAGCGAAATTTCACCCACCTAGCTGACAAGACAAATCGCGAGTTTATTTGCCTGAAAACGAACCCATACATCGCAAGTAAAATAAAATCGTCAACGGTAAAAAATACAGTCGAGAATTTACTTTTGATTCGTACGCGACATCGTGATACGATTACATAAACGTATCGGGGATAAGGCGTTATAGAGACGATATCGGTATTCGTTGAAGAAAACACAACCCATACGGACACACGAGCTCTGGCAAAATACAGCGACGCATAAAGGGCGCAAAAAAACCCACGAGGAAACCGAAAAAAAAAGCATGGTAAAAAGGCGAACGAATTTAGAAGTTGACAATCAAAGAAAAAGAGATTTGCTGACCCATCTATAAAATAAAACGGTTCGACGATTGTGATAAATCCCAAAAGGGAGAGAAAATTTCCCCAGACATAATTCGCCGTGCGTTTTATTTTATCCATCCTATTCGCACTCTATTCCGCACCAATATAACCTTTGATAGGGTCCATTTATTTTTCAAATCACCGAAGGATATACCTATGACGCAAGCTATCGTTTTTATCGGCTATCATGGCCAACCTCATTTATTCCATATAACGTTTTCTTCATCGTCTTCGATATTTTATAGATACCGCTTTTTTTGCGCTCCTTTTTCTTTCCTCTACTTCGCTCGTTTTCATCCTTCTCCGTAAGGCAGCTTTATTTAATTTTGTCATATTTATCTTCTTGTTTCGTGATTACTATCCTGAATTTCTGAGCTGTTATACCGTTTCGGTGTGTTCCATCAGTCTTCTTTCAAAACTTATCTCGACCTGGAAATTTTTCCATTGGAAATGAGAATTTTCCGACGGTGAAAAATCATTATATCCGGGGTTCCGATTGACTCACAGAAGTAGACTTCATTTCGAATCGAGCATTCGTTTTGAAGATGGCCATTTTGTACAGCAACGTGAATTTCAGATATTGTTGTATATTTTCATACTAGCTTCGCTAGTTGAGGGCTCAGCCCCCAAACCACCCTCACATTGCTTTGCAACGCTCCCTACCGCACACTCCTTTTTTACTATTTATAATAACTCTTAATCGTAATTGATGTTACAAAAGTCTTCTCGGTCTTTTGGCTGAGATCTAAATCAGATGCTTATGGTAGTTGGGGTAAATTACCGTTATTACGGAAATACAATGACAGCAAATTGTTGCAGACGTCATTTTATGATACAATCTTGATAAGTTGCAATAATTACCATAAGTTTGCAGTTTTGCGCTAATTTACCGGTAATCTACGGTAATCTACCTGTAACTTACGGTAATTTACCGGTAGTCTATGGTAATTTACCTGTAACCCGCGGTAATTTACTGGTAATCTATGGTAATTTACCTGTAACTCGCGGTAATTTACCAGTAATCTGTGGTAATTTACCGGTAATCCGTGGTAATTTACCTGTAACTCACGGTAATTTACTGGTAATCTATGGTAATTTACTTGTAATTTACGGAAATTTACGGTAACTTACCGTCAATTTTTGTAATTTACCATTTATTTAATTCATGAAATTTACTGGTAATTTACAATGATTTAACCATGATTTGCGGTGATTTACCATAAATTTGCGGTTTTTCGTCAACTTACCATCAACTTTTCGTATTTACGATAATTACCGGTAATTAACTATGTTCAAAATTTGACGAAATTCGGTTCGCTTCGCGCGTGGTCTCTTTAAATACATTTGCGCACTCCCATCTCCATTTTGAGACTAGTGGAAAAATACCTATGACGATCGACGAGCATGGAGCAAGGTATGTTCAAAATAGATGAAATTCGGTTAGCTCGTTCTGGCGTGATGAGGTCACAAAGAAAACGGCTATCATTTTAAATATATAGACAAGGGAGATAAATATTCATATCACATATCCCTCCTTTTTTATCCAAATACAAAGAATTAACGTGATATTTGACGATTTGAAATATTTAAAAATTATCGTTGAAAATTTCCGTATTAGGTCTCTTTATTTTTCCGCACTTCAAAGAAAACTATTTTTTGGAATTAAAATATAAAAATAACAGAATAATTATTCAAAAACACTCTCGCATGCTTCACCAAAGGCCCGATAATATTCAACAAAATGCAAAAAAAACAGGCGCGGATCCGGGGGAGATATATTCCCCCCTTCAACTCCCCAAAAAAAGTGAAAAATAAGGAAATAAAGAAAAAAATACACCAATTGTGCAACAAAATATTCTGTGTACGCAAACAAAAAAATAATTTTCTCTCAATTCATGTTACATGGGGTTTCTTTCGCGTTGATAGTGTATTGTTAAAAATTCATTCGTGAAAAAAATATCTACCTATCTCTATCCATAATTCCATATCCCCCCCCCAAAATTCAATTCTGAATCCGCTACTGAGAAAACTCTCCAAACATCACCAAATCCGTATAACAGCAACGATTGAGGTGGAATCTAAGCGAAAACTGATGAAAAAAATCTATATGATCCTCTTGCATTCGCATCCGTGACAAAAATCTCGGCCCAAGACGACGCGAAGAATCGCGACCATATAAATCATACAAAAGCGACCTTCCCCGAGATCTCATAAGCACACAGCGAATGATAAATCATTAAATTTAATTCGAGCCATATCGAAATAAAAATACGAATATCATAATATCGTACACCGAGCACCCATAACTTATATTTTCATATCCAGCCGAGGAAAAGACCACATCTAATGGTCGCATCGTCTACATGTGAGCATAAAATTTAGGCGCGGATAAATCCGATAATAAAAATTTAAATCACGTGATAAAAATCCATCATTTATGAAGTACAAGAAAATTGGTAAAAACGAACGCGCTAGGGTTGTCTTTTACTGTCAAATACCAAAAGAGAAGAATATCAGAAAAAAGTAGAAATAACCAACGAACCGAGCGAATATAATTTTTCATGCATGAACACTTGCGGCAGCAAGTAGCGGTGGCAATAGAAGACCATGGTAACTGGCGAAACGAGTTTTACTATATGCTTAGCGCCACCGTATTTCGTTCCCATCCCTCTTCCAGCTTCCGTATACAAAACTGCACCATCGCCGTTTGAAAATTATACCTCGGTGTAGTCGTACTTTTACGAACGGATTACAGAAATTAAAATTTTATCGTTTGAAAGTACGTAGGAAGTATTTTAATCGCGATTTTTTCGCGTTTAACAATACCAAATGATTTTTGTAAACGCATAATCTAAAAGAAATGGCGGATCTACGAGTGGAAATTTTTTTTTAATTGTTACCTCCACCGGTGTACTTCTTCCTCGCCAGATTGTCGCTTGGCTCGTAACAAAATGACGTTAAAAACACCCTTGTACGCGTTTAAAGTAATTTAAAATACCGCTAAAGTCCCTTAAAAACTAGTATAAACGCCATTAAAATACACTAAAATTAACGTTCGCTTTAATGGCGCATACGCCGGCTGCGGCGTACGGATTTATTCCAAAATAAAAACCGCTCGATTATTTAATTTGTTTAACACGAGATTAACTTTATAACGAGTAATTATCTAGTATTACGAGTTCTTATCACCTTGTGTATGATTTTTTGATCATTTTTTTGAATATTTTTCTTTTTTGAGGATTTTGAAAAACGTGAAATCTAAAAAAAAATATTCTAATCTCATTTTCCAAGTTACATCAGCGGTTTAATTTGAATTTATACGTTGACACTACAGTACAAAAAGGGAACCAAATTCACCGCAATCAAAATGACTAAAAAAATTGAAGATTAAGCTGAAAAATACAAATTTATTGAAGGTTTCATAAGAGATGGGAACAGTAAAAAGACTGATTTGGGAAATCATCACAACGTATTGCCTTTTTGAGTAACTTTGCAAACAGAAGATAACTAGAAAAGTAATTTTTAAGCTAATTGAAATCAGCTAAATTGCCTAAAAGATAACGCCCTTTGAAATTGGTTCACATCTTCAAAGATATCCCACAAAATGGCATGAATAGCCTACGGTAACGATTTAAATAAGGCGAGGGGGGAGGAAAAATTCAAAAAGTACGAATTTTTTATATGCGTTTTTCAACAGTTTTACAGCAAATTGGGCGTGAACTTTCCTACTCGTCACCGCTCCCGAAGATGAAAGTTACACTTCTTTTTATTTTTTAATTATCGTTATAATTTTTTACTTAGGGACGCTCGACTAAATAGCAGGTCATTTGCATCTACAGCCAGCGCTATTTACAAATGAGTCATTTTCAAAATTTCAACATAGCAATAAATATTAAAAAATTACGAGACGCCAACATTAGAAAATGGATAACAAAAATAACAAAATAAATGCATAATTAATAACAAATAAAACAATCTATAATATTTTTTAAACATGTTCGTATAATTTTGTTTTCCTTAGGAAGTTGAATAATAATTTAAGTATTGTTGAAAAATCCTTTCCCCGCCACTAAAAAGATCCTGCTACTCACCCCGCCCCTCCCCTCCGGCCCACCTTAAAAAATGATGCTGCTTATCGATCTTTTATTACATTTCTTAAACTTGAATGGTGATGGAAATTCTTCAAAATATTCCCACTGGAAATCCAATTCTTACTCCGAGTTGATTCAAGATTTCGATTTTAAGCTCTTACAAGGGAACTACGCTTGAGGTGTCCGGCTCGGATTTGAACGGGAGTTGGATTTTTGGAAAGAGCATATTAGAAAACACCCCAAAACCAAAATTTTAGCTGCCCAAGTTGACTTTTCGATTTTTGGTGAATTTTTGAAATTTAAAAATTACGAAATTTCGATTAAAAATAAAGAGTTAAAAAAAAACAAAAAACTCGAAAAATAATTTTAAATCACGCAAGAAATGTTTTCCCCCTAATTCGAACCCGCTGAATCTGAAAATCGCATCGGCAAGCCATTTTGAAGCAATTTGAGTTGAAGGAGAAAAATGAAAATTGCACTGGAGGCTTCGGAACGGCTCGCCGATGCGATTTTCGGATTCAGCAGGTTAGCATCACGAGAGAAAACATTTCTTGCGTGATTCAAAAATATTTTTCGAGTATTTTGTTTTTTTTAATTCTTTATTTTTAATCGAAATTTCGTAATTTTCAAATTTCAAAAATTCACCAGAAATCAAAAAGTTAACCTGGGCAGCTACAATTTTGGTTTTAGGGGTTTTTTAACATTCTCTTTTAAAAAATTCAGCTTTCGTTCAAATCCGAGCCGGACACCAAGTAGTTTCCTTGTTAGAAATGGCAATTATTTTGCCAATGAACTAATAATCAAAGACACAGAAGGCTCAGAAAACGCTCATCCATTAAATTGCAAAATTTCCGAAATCTTTCACGCGATTTCAAAAATTACCAAAAAATATCTCCACAAAAAGGGGAAAAAATCAAACGAAACATTCACTTTTTAAAAAACTCTCGCCGTAAAGGGAATACACGAAAATTTCAATAACCTCGAAAGTACGCGATGAAAAAAAAATACACAAAAAACCAAAACTTAATTCAATATAGAAACCCGGTACCCGACGTATGGCACCAACAAACGGCCATTAGTCCGGTATTAATTAAACTACCCCTATTTTAAACACGGTGAAATTTTAAAAGTTGAATTAAAGCGAATAATTAACGCGGTGCGCTGCGGTGTCCGGGCGTCGCGAGAACAAAATTTACCTATTCCGAGGCTCAACTTATTAATCACTCTGGATCTCGAGGGAATATCGCGAATGCTGATGGTATAAAACTCTAAATATCTGGCCAATAGTCCTTCGGTATTTCGTATGCCTATCGAATAAAACACAAAGGTAATGAATTTCTGAGCTGTTGATAAAATTGCATACTTCAAGTTCCTGGTAAGTTTTAAATTCAATCCGAAGGCTAAAATTGAGAATACCCGAAATCTTGACGAGGGTAAAAACCTTGAAAAAATTCCAAATTGAAGTCACCTCTACGAACGATCATTTCGAATACTACGACAGCTTCTCCCCTGCGGTAACTCGTATAATTTGATGTAACAATCTCGCATTTAAATTGCACCAACGCGAGAAAAAAATTCCAAGGAACGAGTGAAAAATTCCAATTTATACGTTACAAAGTACGGCAATAATTTAGCCGGGTAAATCGCACCCTTGAGCCTATACTGGTCGTTTAATTGCAATATTGATTACGGCAGCCTTTACGGTTGCGAAACGAGCAAAAAACCACGCCAAGATCCCTCCGCGAAGTTACTCATTCCGCTGAAAATTTCCAATTAAAAATCGTCTCTAAACGGATTAAACAATTATATAAAATAATTTCGTAAACGTCATAAAAAGTGAAAAACACCAGCATCGGTATCGAATCAAAACCCACCAAGAGGCTTAATACTTCTACCAAACGAGGGTAAAGATACTCACCCCTCGACAAGGGCGCAGAAACGTCGATTGAATAAGGCGAACGGAATCATCGATGGTGTGACGTCATAAAATGGGCGTGAAAAAGCGTCTATTAGAAAGGTTTTTTAAAAGGCGGTATCGCCGTCGTAACCGACGAATGAAAAAGCGCGTAAATACCTACGCCGCGATCCATTATACACTATTAAAGCTTCGAGTGGGGGAAATTCTACCTTAATTTCCGTACAATGTCCGCGTCGCCGCTCGAAAGGCGGTACCTTTCTTCATAACGTTCCCACAAGTCGTAACACAACATTAAAACGCCGCTGCACCGCAGTTACAATAATCCTACACGCTCGTTGTATGGCTTTTGAAGAAAAAGCAAAACAAAAAAAAAACTTCATCGTGTTCGACGAGTTTTTAATTTGTTTCGATATTTCCGGCGCGGAAAAATTTTTTAGTGCACGAAAAAAAATCCGATGTGATTTATGTTCGAAGCGAAGTGCGTCCTCGATGATCAATCGGCAGAATTTCCCGATGCGTAACACATTTTCCTAGTGTATTCGCCTTTCTATTCGCGTGTTTTTTCCAACAATTTTTAAAACTGTGATTGTTTTCTTAGTTCGTTGTGCGAAATCGGCAATTCCAATGATGGTTTTGGAAACGGGGGTACTGCCTCCACCTTTGAGACTATACGCGGCAGCGGCCGCTGCCAATGGTAATGCCAACGGTAACGCGTGTTTTCAGCCGAATCCCATCTTACCACCGCATTCCTTGTTTCCACATTTTGCGGCCAGATTTCCGATGAATTTGGCAGCCGGATTTGCCGGCTTGCCGCCTTTTCTCAATCACCAAGGGAATGCTTTGAGGTTCGGGGCCGCCAATCAAATACTCTCTTCGAGGAATCTAGAACTGAATATCAACTCCAATGTCAACAGACCCGATATGTCGATGCAAAGAAAGAAACAAAGGCCGTACGTTGCTTCGCCTACGAGCGACGATAGCGCTTCCGAAGATCATTCGCCGAAAAAAGGTAAGATTTTTTTAAACTTTATATCGGTTTAGGTGTATTCGTACATTGGTGCAAATTTCAACACGTGCGTCCATAAGTCTGGCTACTTTTTCGATACATAATGCCTCGTGATAGGGTTATTTTTCATTTTCAAGATGAATACATTCTTGATTAGAATAAACAATAGAATACCTTCGTTGGTAACACTAATAATGGATTTGTCAAGAGATAAAACTTTTCCAGAAATCTTAGCACATTAGGCAATCCATCTGGTGACATCTTCGAGCAATATACGAACCATATTGATGGATTTGCTTTTACTTAACAACAAATAATTGAATTTCCATCCAAGTTGATATCATTTTTCAACATGATGAAAAAAATTCACGTACTATCGAATTCTAATCAGTTCAGCATTGAATATTTACACGAAAAATACACAGATACTAGCTACTCCTACTTTCAAATCCAAACTTCACTCCCCGCCGACCATTAGAATTTTTCAAGTATTTTTTTTTTTAATGGGTAATTACTAAAATATGCCACATAATGAATCAATTTTTAAAAAATTTAGAAAATAAAAGAACAAGCCAAAGGCTGAATATCCATTTAAAAAAAATGAATTTAAGCGTTTCAGATCTAATAAATGGTAAAATTCTTCAATTTGAAATATTTTCAAGATTTATTCCACAAAATGACAAACTTTGATGAAAATTTTACACGAATTTACAACCAGTTCGTTAATTCTTTCGTGAATCGTTTTTTCTCAAAAATTCTCTACTACATCACCTCATCAAATTCGAAAAATTCGACCAAAAATCGAGTTGAAATTCAGGCAAAATCAAGCCTCAAAATGCTTCAAAGATTTCTCAAACTTCGATGAATATTTTCCGAAGACGTTCGATGATTCACAGGAATCTCCTCGCGTTCGGAACATTTCAAACATAACATCGTTCATTTGGAAAATAAAAAAGAAATTTCCGCGTAGCATTTAAAATATTCGGTTCATGAACCAAGTTGAAGAAATTCCTAAATCTGCAGGATGAGTCATTAATTAAAACATTACACCATTTGCGAATAATTCAAATTATGCTGAAGGAATTCTTAGAATGATGAATAGCGCATAATTTAATTTTTAATTAGAATTTATACACGTAGGAATACCAAGTTACTCTAATTTAAATATTTTCCAAGAGAGTGTTAATTCAAGAAAAAGAAATTCAATGGGAAATACCGAAAAAGTTTTTCCCTAAAATTAAATTTTTATTGGAATCATTACGTAGCTTACAACTCATCAAATTACTGAATCAGCATTGAAACATGCTCATCAAAACCACTTGGAGATCATTTCGCAAAAAATCCTAAAATGTATTTTTTTTAAATATTTAATAGAAAATTTCAAGAAAATTATAACCTATAAATCCTCATCGCAGAAAACCATAACAATTCCATGAACAACCGCAGCGATAACGATTAAAAAATTCAAATCAACATCGGCAACAACGTCAAAATCATGTCCAGCTCGTTTCCATTTTCGCGAATGCACGCAATCGAACGCGAACTGTCGCATTCGAAATAGCAAAAAAATACCTTCACGTTGGAAATTAAATTGAAATAGTCAAACGCTATTAATGATTTTATTTCATTAATAACCTACCATATGTCTCGACACGTAGCACCTTTGCTACGGTCATTGTCAAATAAGTCATACAGACGAGACCAGTTTCCCCGAAATGAAGCTTCGTTTGTGCCAGAATCGAATAAAAATTAAAATATTCAGATTCCAAAGCGTATCACATATTTTACGCTCGATGACGACAAAATCGTAGGAATTATTATTTAAAATCATTTCTTCCCTTGATTCTGAGGTCCGACAAATTGACACGTTAATGAACTGGAAACGCTTGTTGAAATTTTTTCTCAAAATTAAGATAAAATCGAGTTTCGGAGTTTAATCTGATTTATATTTTTATTTAAAACCTGTTCGTTAATTATTTACATCGTATTTTATTAAGTTTGAAATTTCTTTGAGTGATAAAAAAATTACTTATCGCAAATTTTGTTTTCGATTGATTAATGAATTCGAGGAAAAAATTTTCATAAATTTTTACTCGTTCTTGAAGGTTTTTTGAAATTTTTTGACGTCGCAACTGAAATTAAACAGCTTGAATCGTTTGAAAAATTATTTTACGCTTTGGAAAAAAAAAGAAATGAACAACAATTATCAACAAAAAATGTTGATACAATAATGAAAAAAATAAATTGATAAAATGGCTTATTTTCCAAGATTCACGGTTGGTTTTATAAAATCGTTCCACAGCAAAAAAAATTAATTCATCTTAGACACCTCGTTATGAAATTTGATTGATGAAATCGTTTCTATTTTTTCACTGATAAGCCTAAAAAAAGAAACCTGATCTCTCTATTTGATCAAATTAATACAATGACCTGGCATTTTCAACCGTAAAACCATTTACAAAATATTTTCGAGCTTGGATTAAAAAAAATAATTAAAATTGATGGAAAAAACATACCTTTCACCTTTCCCTCCCGAACTGAAATTTCAATTTACCCCTAAAAAATCAATCCACCGGTAAAACAATACGTTGCATTTAATTACAAACTTTAAATTCATTAACGTGATTCGTTTTGAAATGTCACGTGAACATTATTAATCATCGTATTCAATTCATCGATTCTGACTCGCGTTTACCGCCCCAACGAATTAATTTTTTCCAACGCAACAACGCGATCATTTATGAAAAACTAAGGCGGCGATCTGGCACGTAAAAGCGTGTTAATTTAGATATCACTGCCCTACCGTCGTATTAAATCTTCACAAAAGGCCTTACCTGTTTGTCAATGATTAACGACGATTTTACCACGGATATATACGCACCCTCGACAACATAATTAACTTTAAACGCGACTAAAATACGTCTTGTATTTAAATTTTCTCGATGTAATTACCAAAGGGTTAATCTTCCGGGGATGATTTTTCAGAGGGTTTTTCAAGGCGACATCCGGAAGTAAAAATTCTACCTAGAGAGAAAGGAATTTTGTATTGAATTAATACTACGTGTAATATTTTTGCAAAAGTTCGAGATAATTTTGAAAAAATAAAATAAAAACTTTTTCCCTCTTTCATTTTTTAATTGGGATGATAAAAATAATGGAACATTTTGAAGCAATTCTTAGTGACGAAAAATTTTCTTAATTATTTTACAATTTTTTACGTTACTTTTAATGATTTGTAAATTAATTTTTTTCTATTTTCGCGAAATTAAAATATCCTCAATTTTTTTTTAATTTAAAAACGATAATGTGACATTTTTAATTTTCGAACATAAAATAGATCTCGTGGCCCAATTTCATTAATCACGATACTTAAAATAAACAATAACAAAAACAACACATTTCTAAAATCTACCAACTCCGAGGCACGCTGCTTTCACCACAACTTCCACGACATCCTAAGAATCTACCATTTGAGTAGCATTTGCCACTAAAGTGTAAAAAACAACCATCTTACATCCCTTTTATTTTCAATCCCAGCGGCGTAATAATCCCAAGAAAACATAAGAACCACAAAGATCATCTTTAAAGGGCACCGGGCTCAATAAAATAATAAAAAATTTTCCAACCAACCAAGTGACCCGAGTAATGACTGTTTACGGGGCAACCTCGTACAGTACAATTTCAGCGACCAAGTTCAATTACATTTCCTGCGTAGAATTATTTTAGGCTTTATTATATTCGCATTATATGTTCCTCCTGGCAGCATCGATGTTCTCACGGTTTCGCATTGGAAATTATATTTCACTTTGAATATGTCACACGTTTCCTTTTCACGGGTGTTATGATCTTTTGTGATACTGAAGCGTGTTTATTTCATTATGCTCGGCAATTGATTTCGAAAATCGTGGCTTTTATTTCAAAGGGACAGGAGTATAAAAATCAAAGGGACGTGATCGAAATATCCGAACTTATAAGCACTTTGGAAAGTTTTTACGAAGTTGCAAGATGCCTTTTTTGAATTAAGCAATCCTTAAAATGGTTCATCGACGTTGGAAGAATTTTAATCCAATTCATCTGGTTTTTGCATAGAATCGAACGTAGCCGTCGCGTGGCGAAACTGCACGCGTACATATGAACCGAATATACATAAAATTATTCCTAATCGAGACGATAATTTTGTTCAACATTTAACAACGTTATTCCCAGTAAAAACACAGTTGTAATTTTATATTCATCGTGCCTGTTTTACTACCGGTTTAAATGCATAAAACAAGAAGCTGCGATGACATCTAGAACGCTGGTAATTTCACTAAATTATGGAAGCTAGTTATGAACGCGCCGGAGTCGTTAGGAGAGCTCGTAACGTGCAAAGATTAGACGACATTTTCTACCCACATGTTCCGGTTCGATTTTTAATTGAATTTTTTTCGCTATACAGAGGCACATCGATGCGTTTACAGGATATGTCGTCGGGTTGTCGACAATCGTGCGAATTTCCATTTAATTTGGAGCAGTTTCACGGGAGAAAAAAATCTCACGTTGTTTTAGATTAAAAATATTATAATTTATATTACATATTAATGATGCTGAAATTACCAGAAAAACTTCTTTGCTTTGAAAATAAACATAACCGTGAATTTGGAAATGATTTATATTAAGAAATTATGTAAACATTTTGTTTCAAACTCGAGACTTAAAGTGCCATAACACTTAGAAGCTGCTTAATATAAATTTCAGAGCATTTTAATTACACCTGATAGCTTACAAAATTTATAACGCCTTCGGTACCAGATTATGCATCGTATCTATTAATTTTATAGAAGTATTTATCACGATCCTAAAAAAAGACAAAGTCATTATTTTGCCTAACTTCCATATTTAAAGGGGTTATAATACCTCTTAACCTTTAATGTCTTTTCAATTAGAAATTGATACAAGAATTTCATATTTTCAAAATATAGCAGCGCTTTTTTTTTTAATATAAAGAAATATTCAAAAAAAATTTCATGAATTTGAAAATAAAATTAGCTTCAAACTCAATATTTAGGATGCTACAATGATAAGAAATTTTCAACCTTTCATATCTCCTTCAACATCGAAGATATGCAAAATAATAATACAACCCTTTAAAAAATACTTTTTGTTGGCTATAAGAAGTATTATGTAGATATTTTGCCTTGACTCGATATCGAAGGCGTCAATACGCTTCAAAGTCGCTTAATTGTTGAATAGCTTCAAAGCTTGCTATATCATTCAAAACCAAAAATATGCAAAATTACAATATAACCTTTCAAAAAGTATTTTCTGTTGGCTACAAAAAAGATTATATAGATATTTTGTATAAACTCAATATTGAAGGCGCTAAAACAATTCAAAGCGGTCAATTTCTTTTTATCTTTCAACGCTATTTTCGAAAATTCTCACAGCCCCTTCCCAAGAGCTTTTTTCCAAATTTGAGCAAATAATCTCCAACGTGTTTTATCAACATCCAAATGAACGCCGACATCTTGTCTGCTTAATTTAATTTCCGCAATCGCGAATAGAAATTTCCATCTCTTATCACAAAACAATGATCATTGGCGGATTGTTTTGAAACGACTAACATAACGGACAATGTATACGTACTTCTGCGTCTGAGGCAATAATCGATAATAACATAATGAATCTTTATAATTAATATCACATATTTCAATTTAATTATCGACGATAAGACATCAGCAATTAAGTGCGCGAATTGATTTCTATAATTGACGCTTACATACTTCAAACTTTTCGAGGCATAAACGCACTCGTAATTAAAACCTATCGACCATTTCGGTGACTTTCTTAATTACGTTTACACCTCGAAATACCGCTGATGGCTCGACACCTAGATGCTTCATTTCGAATCAACAAACCTCAATCAATTCCAACGTTCGAAATCTGTTTACGCAGGTCCCACTTCCTCGCGTTTCGAAGCTCACGTACTATCCTTGGAAACCGGTGACAATCGCCTCGTTTCAAATTTACGCCTAATTAATAATCGTTTAAAAAGCGTAAAATTTCAACAACTTGAATGGAATCGGTTAATAGGTCTTGAAATTAAATTACCGCCTAATTAAGACGATTAAATATCAATTTAAGTCGTCCAATCGAATTAATTACCCTGAAATACGTATTTTAACAGAAAACAACGTCGATACGCAGAATGCGAAATATTTCGCGCGACACAGACGACGTGCTGCGCTAGCACACGCGCGAATATTTGGACATCGCGCGTCGTAAATAGAAACGGTATGACGAATCGAGCTACTCAAAAATATAGATCTCGACATCACGTAGATTATTATCGAGACAATTTCATTACACGGTTTTTAAGCTCGGCGCAATTATACTCAACTGGCCAGTATCATCTATTTATCAACGAAATTACGGGAAAAAACCCTCAATTAAAAACGGTTACTTTCGCGAGAATAATTAGCACGTTGCGATCCCCTAAATACTATTTCTTAAGAGGCGAAATCATTTTAATGCGGTATTAATTTAGACGTTTACGGTGCCTTTCGTGTCGGCCACGTTTGAAAATTAACATTGTTACGAGCTAGTTGTACTTTTTTTCGGACCGATCAATAAGTTGCCTTGTAATTTGGAGAAAAAATTGAAAACACACGAAACTACTTATTAGCGACATGCTAATTTGTATTCTTCTATATCACGATGAAGAATGGAGAAAAAACCAGAAGCAATAACCTATGAGTCTGGTTGCATGAGTTATGTAATTTTTTATATAAGTGGCAGTTTCGTATATAAAACGCGTAGGTACATGTAATCTTAAATGGTTCATTTGACGAATAACAAAGACCCATTGAAAGATTCAACAGATATGTCGATTCGAGAGCTTGTTCCATGACTTTTTTCTATTTAAATAAGTCTTCGAGCTACGAACAATCATTAGTACTTGTTTCGCCAAACCATAACCATCGTAAATTGATATTCCCAATACGATAACGCTAAATCGTCCAACGATCGGATTTTTCGTTCGGTTGACTTTGAAACGAGTTTTTTTTCAAAATGCTAAAAAAATTATCAAAAATGATAAACGCTAGAACACAAATAGCAAATCCTGTGACGTGTATATGTTTGCAACACTTCAATGAATCATAAACACAACGCTTTGCATTACGATGATAAACCGTCATTGATACTTCAAGGCTACTAGATGATAACAAGTGAAAAAAACTCAAACGTCAATAAATTAAGACAGCGCATTTACGTGGAACTGATAACAAAAGAAGTTCCCAAAGTGAATAATCAAACGAAAGTTGACCCGTTTTTCTATTCAAGTTCAAACCACAAGAACAAATTTTCTGTTACAATTTTCTGCACCTTTAAGGTCGCTTCACACTGAACAGTGACGTGAAAGTGCTGTGACCGTACCGTCACGTTGCCGAAATTTATCGGACGTCATTTTTTTGTCCCTCAATTCATACTATTCAGTTGCGTAACCGTACCGTACTTTCGAGTCTTTATTTGTATTGTGCTTTCCTAAATTCTTATTAAAAATGTTGTTCTCTGAAGACGATTTAATTATGATGGTGATAATTTTAGATGAAGAGGAGAAAGAAGAGGTGAGACAAGGGAAAAAGGAGGAGGATGTGGGTACATCTAGCTTGGCAGAAAAAAGAAACAAGAAAATCGACTTTTTAGACTCCAAAAAAATCGCAAAATAATCTTGAAATTATTTCAAACAAAGAATGTTATATGACCTATCATCCAAAAATCAGTACATTTTGAGAAAAAATTATTCGAATGACGATTTTTAGCGCGCACCCGTAATCGGTACTTCCCACTGTGCTGTAGCGTCACGTTCACAGTAACGCGCGTTGCTGCGTAGGCATGTTGCTACAGACCTAACGCGAGGCCGTGCGCAACGGTGAATATGGCGCTACCGCGTAGTGGGAAGTTTCACCCAACGCGCGAGCACTGTTTTTGCGATTTTTGACCACGGCCCCAGAGGCAAAATTTTGAAAAAAATATATGACATTTAAGGGTCAAAAATACATCGAAAAAATGAGGTTTGAAAATTTTGCCTAGTAATATTGATACTTAAAAAAGATGAATGAAGTCGAAAAAGCCCGTTTGGAGGGGAAAAAATTGGTGTGGGGGGTTATTGATGTTTTCATGGAAGGTCCTTATGAGGGTTTACCATGTACTAAAATTTCAAATCAGTTTTTCATCAAAACTCATGATTAAAATAAAAAGAAACTTAAAATTGAAAGAAAACGCTAACGTCGTATCGTCCGTGATTTGTAAAAAATATCGTTGGGAAGAAATGTCGACGAGTACGGTACGGTGACGGTAACGGTCAGTAAGCATCGGTACGTACACGTTACGGACAAGTATGAACAAAACCGATCAACGCAGTGTAAGAATATTTTTCACGTTGCCGGTACCGTTACGGTACTGTCACGTCACTGTTCAGTGTGAAGCGACCTTAAT